>CM056381.1:85094987-85131588 GCA_029718625.1 Synaphobranchus kaupii
CGGGGCAGCGAGGGGGGAGGGGGGTGGACTGTTTCTGCAGAAGGGGCTCTGGGACCCCCGCACACACAGTGCGATGTGGGGCGCGAGAGATGATGGGTGACTGATTTGACACACCACACGGATGGAGACTGAGCTACTGACCTAGCCTGACGCCCTTACGGCGCACCTGTGGAGGGTTGGAGGTGGCATCTTACAAAGGGAGAAAGGAAAAAAAAAACAACAACAAACGTTTCAGACATATCCGGCGCGAGGCTTCCGTCAGAAACATCAGAAAACTTGCGAGAGAAGGGGAGCTCGCGGAAAAAGTCCCGGGGGCCTATCCTACATCACAAGTCAGTTATTAATGTTTTACTACAGCTCTACTCCGGTCTTAGGGTTCCGCTGTCTGAGTGGGTGCAGGACCTGCACTGATATGCGCCCCTCCCCTCCCCAGAACCGTACATATAGCCGTTAGTACTGTGGACACTGAGACTACGTCTAACGGGCACATCTGCTTCTCTCCCAGTACTGCAGTAAAAAAAAAAAACCCTTCTGTGATAAATATTTACCTGCTAACATTCCCTCTAAGTGATCCCTGCTGCATTGCAGTGCCACTTGTCCCTCTCTGGATTTAGCACAGTGGTTTAAAACACAAGTAGGTATTATTATTTATTTTTTTAAATAGGGTATTCTTTTGTGTGTGAAATAATACCAAGTTAATATTACAGGGTGGGAAATAGCAGAGACAACGATGACGATTGTGACAGCAGTAATCAGTAATAATAAATACCAACAACAGATATAAAAACAGCGATATTAATAATACCACGTCATATACAGAGTATGTACATACATAGCCTACAGTTCGATACATATCGGTGTTGTTCGGTCAGATCTAATTGGGAACAACACGTGAGGCATTGAACAGGTGGATTTTTCGCATCGACGGCGGAGAATTAAGCTCCGTCGGTTCAGACTGAGTTCCGGACTGCGGTACTGTCGCTGTCTCGTTTGGGGCGGGGGAAGGTTTGTTCTAAAACTAAAGCACTGACCTGGTCTCCGGCGGACAGCTCGTTTCTTTCCGCTGCAGAAGCGGACTTTGCTGAAAACCCCTAAGAAATGCCTCTCGCATAGAGAGCGGGGGTCTTTACTGGGACTCGGGCGTCGTTTGGAGGTGGAAACCCGGTCGCTGTTGGACTCCCGTGCCTGGCGCTTCTGTCGGATCAGGGAGCTGGCGATCGCGGCCATCTCCCCACGGGCGAGCCGAGGTGCTGGGCAGAGGTTGAATGGTGCAGCTACTTGGCGCAATAAATTATAAATACAAATATGATGTGTCCCGTAACATGTAGCACTGCGCGGGATTAAGCAAATGCTATTCCGATCCTGTGGAATCCACCGAGTCCCGTGAATCTTGATGATCTGAACGGCATCCTCACGAGTGAACGAGATATCCAGGTGGTTTTGCGATTAAGACAAGGAATATAGTAGGCTATATCACTGGAGCCACTTTGATGTTCTACGGAGCACCTATTAATAATTCAGTTAACAACTTAAATTAAGACGCCAATATATCTACATTTGTGAATGTATTTGACGCCAGTTTACATTTCAAGTGATATATGTAGCCTACCATGTCTTAGATCTACAATTTTAGGAAAAGTGAGTAGCTGGCAATCCAGGTGAGTCGAGCAGTGTCTAAAACACGACAGCGCGCCTACGAGAACCACATTTGGGAGCTATCCGAAACTTAAATAGAGATAATGTTGGTGAATTTGTGAGAAAAATAATTATTCGCATCAACGCATACACTGTTCTATAACTTTCCAGTTCATTCAGCCAAAAGGAACGACGCAGGACCCGGACCGGACAGAGGAGGCGGTAGCCTCGCGCAGCATTGTGATCTTCGAGACTACAGCGCGCGAGCCACCAACCTGTACCTCCTAAACACTTTCAGAAAAATGATATATTTTGCGCGAGTGCAGCGACATTACGTTGTCGTTATCCGATGAAAAGACACTGAATTCCTACGCCCAAAACATCTGACAGCATTCCTGTTCTGAAAGCAAAGACCGATCAAGCCGTCATTGTTACAAAAATGAATGCAAAATGCGATTTCGAGCGTAGCTGTAATGTGTTGGTTGTTCCCCCCGACGAGTAGCCGGTGAATGGCTTGCTGCGCTCGGTCTTCTCCCTACGCAATCATACGTGATTGAGGTTTGGATGAGGAATTCTTTGGGGGGGGGGGGGGGGGAGTCTTACGGACCGGAGCGCACAGCTTTCCCTAATGAAAGCTCAGCGATAATCGAAGGATGCTCCTCTCACCTTGTCATTTCACGCTGTCATACACCGCAAACAAGACCCCCCTTGAGACCGGATTTTAGCCGCAGAAAACACTGCGACAGTAACTAATAAATAAGACGAAATTAATTCCCTAATGATTAGAGATAGTCTACAGTATAGGCTAATACCCGGCATTAATAGCAACAACACAATAGAATCTGCGGGAATCTGCGAGAGCGGCCTATGGAGCAAAATGATGTCACTTCAAATTGCTTTCTTAATTTGGCAAAATCTGCAAAAAAAAAAAAATACTCCCATTAAAGTGGTAGCACTTATCATCCATGCAATCACAGAGGACAAGGATTATAACTCAAAACTGATTTAGGACAGCAACCTCTTCTAACAAACAAACAAAATGTAAATGTCCAATGGATAGCCATTCATCCTAAAGTGTTCATTCTACAACAAAACGAAGAGCCGCTGACCTTCATTACCAACAGAGTGGAACTGTCACCCCATTAACAACACGCTGGCCCTGGACTCTGCTGTGACAGACTGGCATAATTGACACTCAGGGACAGATCTACAAGTGATTTGCGCGGGGTAAAAATATGAGAACGTGCCCCCGTCTCGCGCGCGCGCACACACACACACACACACACACACACACACACACACACACACACACACACACACACACACACACACACACACACACACACATACCCCACCTCTGTGGAGCTCCACGGACCTGTAAGTGCCCAGGAAGGCTTCCCCTGTTATAATCCCTTTAGCTCTCTTGGCACTTATTCCCATTGATGACTCATCGCCACTCACTCTCATTGATGACACGCCAATAAAAGCCTAAACCCCTCACTGAACTAGTGGACCAAACAAAAGGGAAATAGTGGGCGGTGAGTTCGGTCTGACCCACCCTGAAAAGGGGAGGGGCCAGCCTGCAGAGGGGGCGGAGTCTATTACACCAACCAGCGACAACAACTAATGGGTTGTCTCCACTAACATTGGACATGGATGGATGGCTGGATGGATGGATGGGAAACCAGCTGATATAATGTAGTCTAGAATAAAGAGGATATAAACAATCATAAAAGAAAGAAAATCATCATTCAGGCTGTTTATGCACGATGCACTTCCTGCACACTCGCAGAATCCAGCGAGGAAACAAACCTGCGGCCAATAAAAAAACTCAGAAATTTGGCAGAACATTATGCACAACAACGCAAGCCAATTTTACAAAAGCGAGAACTTACAGCTTAGGGCCAAGGGTGGGCCGCAGCACGAAACTCAAAAAGAGGGCCCCGGAATCAGTCGGGGAAAAGAAAAGAGAGAAAGAGGGACTACCTGTTGTGGAGAAGTGAGGAAGTCTGAAATAACAAGTCTTTGTTTGAGCCAATAGGCCCAGGTGCTGGAGGTTTGGAAATATGAAACTTGGCGGTGTGCCCAGGGTCAACCAGCACTTCTTGCTCGGGCACTCTCTCTGTTTTGTTATGTGTTCTTTTTACAGTTTTTCTCAATCGCTTGGATGCATTTCTGGAAACTCTAACCTCATTCTCTTAACAGTGCCTCAAAACCCCACACCATTAAGGCAATTGGCCAATACACTATTTCACTTCTCATTGTGTTCACACAGAATGCAAAACACTAAACGCAGTTGTCATAGTGTAGATGCAATCCTCATTCCACTTCGACATTCCAGTCAAAACAGATTGTTTTTTTCTCAATTGGCTATGTACATTTCCCATTCGCAATGACACAGTTGTTCATTGGGTAAATCATTGCATGCAAAATACTATGTATAATGAGCATTGTGTTTGTACAAAAGATAAGGCCAACATGATGGGTGATTGGAGTGAGTAACTTCCCTTCACATATTTGAAGAGTAACGGAGAACACATGCTGTCAATTCCATCCCACAGGTGCAAATTGTGAACACAATACTCACAAACATATATAAATGCTAAGGGTTCCAGTGCAAAAAAAAAATAGAGCAAGAAGCAGTGTCCCCAGAGGGGCGATTGGTTGTGCAGCAGTGAAAAACAAAAAATACAAAATAAAAAAGTAAAACAACCATACTATAGATGAAAAAGATACATAATAAACATGTTTTTTCTCGTAATTTGTGTGTCCAGGAATTGTTTTACATTGACAGCAACACTATGTACACAATATCTGTCCGGTTTTGATGCAAATACTTTGCATTTTGAGTGTCAGGGTTTACGCAATGATCAGATGGTGCTATACAATTGGTGGCATTGTTGTAGCGATTGACTGACTTAGTGTCTTTTGACGCATGTGGTTATCATTTTGATTGTTATAGTTTCTTTTGAACGGGTGGTATAGTGTTATGAAAAATGATTTTACTGTTTTGGAGATTGCACTTAGAGTTTTGGGAATGAGGTTAGAGTTTCAAGAAATGCGTCCAAGCGATTGAGAAAAACTGTAAAAGATATATTTTTTATATATATATATTTTTTAAAAATATATACAGTTGAAGTCGGAAGTTTACATACACTTAGGTCGAAGTCATTAAAACTAATTTTTAACCGCTCCACAGATTTCATGTTAGCAAACTATAGTGTTGGCAAGTCAGTTAGGACATCTTCATTGTGCATGACACAAGTCATTTGTCTGTAAACAATTGTTGGAAAGATTACTTGTGTCATGCACAAAGTAGATGTCCTAACTGACTTGCCAACACTATAGTTTGCTAACATGAAATCTGTGGAGTGGTTGAAAATGAGTTTTAATGACTTCAACCGAAGTGTATGTAAACTTCTGACTTCAACTATATATATATATATATATATACAGATCCTTTCCAAAAAATTAGAATATCATGGAAAAGTTTTTTTTTCTCCATAATTCCATTCAAAAAGTGAAACTTTCATAGATTATAGATTCATTACACACAAAGTGAAATATTTCTAGCCTTTATTTGTTTCATTTTTCATAATTTTGGCTTACAGCTCCAGAAAACCCCCAAAACAGTATTTCAAGAAATTAGAATAGTGTGTCGAAAATCAGCATTTACTTCAGTTATTTCAGAGAATGAATGTTTTAGACTGAGTGTCACACTCTAATCATCTAATTTACTCAAAACACCTGCAAAGTTTTTCTACAGATAAATTGGACAGGTATCTCAGTTTGGTTCAGTATGGGGAAGACTGCAGACTTGACAATTGGCCAGAAGACCATCATTGACACCCTCCAGAAGATGGGTAAGCCACAAAAGGTCATCGCTAAGGAGGCTGGCTGTTCACAGAGTGCAGTGTCCAAGCATATCAATTGAAAGTTTAGTGGAAGGGAAAAATGTGGCAGGAGAAGGTACACAAGCAAAAGAGATGACCGTAGGCTTCAGCGGATTGTCAAGCAAAGACGATTCCAAAATTTGGCGGAGATGCAGAGGGAGTGGACTGAGGCTGGAGTCAGTGCTTCAAAAACCATCACGTACAGAGTGTGACACTCAGTCTAAAACATTAATTCTCTGAAATAACTGAAGTAAATGCTGATTTTCGACACACTATTCTAATTTCTTGAAATACTGTTTTGGGGGGTTTTCTGGAGCTGTAAGCCAAAATTATGAAAAAAGAAACAAATAAAGGCTTGAAATATTTCACTCTGTGTAATGAATCTATATAATATATGAGTTTCACTTTCTGAAATGAGTGACAAAAAATATTGAACTTTTTCACAATATTCTAATTTTTTGAGCTGCACCTGTATATTCTACTATGCTGGAACCTACACTACAAGTGATATTCAATAAAAATAAAATAAATAATATTTTTGAAAATATTTTCACTGCAACATTTTATTTAATTTTATATAATACATTTGTATTATTTAAAAAAAAAATTTAATACATTTTTTTCGGCTGGGTCTCAAGAGATTATAGAAATTACTGGCATAAATAAAGGGAATGCCCCTATTGTCTTCAGATGGACTAATGCTTTAATGAATGTGATCCTGCTGAACCAACTTCCCTAACAGAAAGTGAAGACTGAGTTTTCCTCCACACTGTCATCGTTGGAAAAAAGTTTACCCCAGCTTATGAGCTGTTGTTACCAACGCTACTGATACTGGGTAATGGAGGAAATACTGACTCATTAACGTAACCTCCATTGTTAGAAGAACTGCAAAAAGAAGAGAAGGAAGAAGTTGTTAATAAGCAAACTGTGTCCTTCCAAACCAACATGTCCTTTTGGATTATCAGCTTCAGTTCTCTGCCTCCCCTGTTTTTTTCTTGTTTTCTTCTCTTCTCCAACATGGAACCACACTGCCTGAGTGCAGGATGTCCCAATAAATGTTTTACATGGTTCTGGGGTGAGACGTCCATTCAGAGTTAACGTGTGCTGTGTGACAGTTCTAGCTCTAGGCTCTTTCTAACGTGTGCTGTGTGACAGTTCTAGCTCTAGGCTCTTTCTAACGTGTGCTGTGTGACAGTTCTAGCTCTAGGCTCTTTCTAACGTGTGCTGTGTGACAGTTCTAGCTCTAGGCTCTTTCTAACGTGTGCTGTGTGACAGTTCTAGCTCTAGGCTCTTTCTAACGTGTGCTGTGTGACAGTTCTAGCTCTAGGCTCTTTCTAACGTGTGCTGTGTGACAGTTCTAGCTCTAGGCTCTTTCTAACGTGTGCTGTGTGACAGTTCTAGCTCTAGGCTCTTTCTAACGTGTGCTGTGTGACAGTTCTAGCTCTAGGCTCTTTCTAACGTGTGCTGTGTGACAGTTCTAGCTCTAGGCTCTTTCTAACGTGTGCTGTGTGACAGTTCTAGCTCTAGGCTCTTTCTAACGTGTGCTGTGTGACAGTTCTAGCTCTAGGCTCTTTCTAACGTGTGCTGTGTGACAGTTCTAGCTCTAGGCTCTTGCCTTGTCCTCTCACATAATAATGGCCATCTGACAGCTGCTGTTTCCTTACTGTGTGTGTATTTGTGTGAGTGTGTGTGTGTGTGTGTGTGTGTGTGTGTGTGTGTGTGTGTGTGTGGGCATGTGTAAACTTGCATGCATGTATATGCATGTGTTTGTGTAAGCTTCCGTATGTGTGTGTGTGTGTGCGTGTGTGTGTCAACTTGTAGGCTATACATAAGATAAGATATACTTTACTGACCCCGTGGGGCAATTTGTCCTCTGTATTTGACCCATCTTAGCTACTTAGGAGCAGTGGGCAGCCACAGTGCAGCGCCCGGGGACCAGCTCCAGTACTGAGGCCAGTGCCTTGGTCAAGGGCAATGTGAGGAGCATACCGGCAAAGCACATGTGCATGTTCTGCACCACACTGTTTAAACCTGCAGTCAACAGGGCAGAAAGAGCTCCCGTTTCCATGCAGCCGTCCCAGTTATAAGTGTGGTTAATAATGTGAACGATGGACCGTGCTATTTCACGTTCAGAAATGCCATTAGAATTTTCGGGGAATGGCTTTATTCTGAACATGTCAGGTTTCTTGAAATATGCTGCCATCTTGTGGTCTTTCTGGGAATTTCACTTTCTATTTAGATCTGCGCAACATGGACAGGTATGTCTCCCTGCTGGTACTACTGGCCTCTTTAACTTACAGTGTAGGTCTACCTGGAGGTTTTAGTACCAAGGGCCAAACACGTGGGATAAATTGCAGTGTGCTTAGTTGGAGTATACGTCTCAGGTTTAAACCTCTAGACCACAGAACTACATTATAACTGGAACAGCTAATCCTTATTTCACAGATTCGGATAGCTGTTCCAGTTGTAATTCAGTTCTGTGGGGTTTAAATCTAGGGGTTTAAATCCGAGGTGTAAACTTCAGCTAAGCACACTGCAGTTGACCTGTACATTTTAAGCAAACCCCCAGCAAAAATAATGTTAGTCATTAATGTACGATTGTGAGTTAATTAAATAATTGAAAACTTAATTTTTTTGGCAATGCAGTTTAAATGGATGTGGTCGTATGAATGGCAGTAATGCGGATTGAGCCTGGAAGGCTCTGGGGTGGACACACACCTTTCCACCTGCTTTTGCCTCCCGTCTCTCCTGCCACTGCGCGTGCGTTCATAATCCCTGCACACTGAGCAAAGTCAGGTCTCTCACTGAAGGCAGCAGCACCCTGTGCCTACCCTGACCACACCCTCCCTGTGCCTTTCCCAGGAATGCCAACACGCCTGTATACATACATGCATACATAATCACTGCACTGAACAAATCTGCCCAAAATGACAAGTATCTAGATTAGTGCATGAACGTTGCTCTGAGTGGCAGTTATTTGCTTTTGAGGATTTTCGAAGTGCAGTCTCGGAGCCCAAATAGCCCGCCATACCCTCTTGCACCAACAGAGGGCGCAACACAACAACAAACATTATTTTCATAACAGCAAAATAATTGGACACATTTTTACCCATGCAGAGACAAAACCTGCTCGGTGTTGGTGGCGCAGGTGTTGCCAGAGACATGCTTGTACCTAAGGCAGAAAGTATAAGCTAACCAGCCAGGAATTACTCGCATAGTTACATGTGCACCGTAAACATTTTTTAATGCACTAATACAAGGTTTTTCAACCATTTCTGATTCAGGGACCCCCATCAAAAGCTAAAAAGACCCCCTGTTGAAAACCCAGGCACTAACACATTGGAGGTGTCCTCATCCAGAGATACTGACACACAAAAGAATGTGTGGCATGCAGTCAATTTGCACAGCTGAATATTAGCTGAAGCAATTGAGGTCAAGCACCATGCTTGGCACAAAAGCAGTGACCACCTGCGATTTGAACTATACATTCTCACTCCCAACTTGTCAACATATGGACGCTTGGTCAGGAGCCCTTGTTGTCACTTTTCAACGCACTGGGTACCCCTATAGCGTCATTTTTCGACGTGCAGGGTAGTCCGATAGACTTTCATGTAAGGTTGATGCTAGATTGGATAGCCCGGAGGGACCTGGGCGGGACCCTGGGACACTATCTTAACAGTTCGGGCACGAGCCCGAGTTACGCGAACTCCTGTGAGGTTAAGTTAAGTTTAGGGGTTGGGAAAAGGTTGATGCGAGATTAACAACCAATCACAGCAGAGCGTCCCTCCCAGGGTCCCGCCCAACCTTCCATGAAAGTCTATCGGACTACCCTGCACGTAGAAATATTACGCTATAGGGGTACCCAGTGCGTTGAAAAGTGACGACAAGGGGTCCTGACCAAGCGTCCATATGTTGACGAGTTGAGAGTGAGAACGTGTTCATTTGAACATGCAACATTAGAGGAACAAGGAAATTCCACAACCACTACACTACACTGCCAGCTCTAGCACGGCTTCCTACCTCACGAGCAGGTAAAAACAGGTAAACAGATCAACAAACTTGCAGACTCCAAAAACCTGGCCGCATTGCATTGTTACAATTAAAATAAAATGCATTCTGTCATTTCTATTTTGTTCTATTTTGTTTTTTCAACTGACACATATTTGGGCAGCCATGACAATTTGGGTGTTCTTCTTCTGTACTAATCATATTTGTATTTCAAATCAAACAATTACTATGAGGCAAACTTCAGAATGTCTAGATGTACACTGCCCGGCCCAAAAAAAAAGTCGCCATTGCACCCGTCATGCATAGTGCCCACTGTACAAGCCTCTGGAGGCAGTGTTATGGTCTGGGGTTGCTTCAGTTAGTCAGGTCTAGGCACAGCAACATTATGCAGCAATAAAATGAAGTCAGCGAAGTACCTGAATGTACTGAATGACCAGGTTATCCCATCAATGGGCATATGCCAGGATGACAATGCCAAGATTCATCGGGCTCAAATTGTGAAAGAGTGGTTCAGGGAGCATGAGGAATCATTTTCACACATGAATTAGCCACCAGATTCCTGACCTTAACCCCACTGAAAGTCTTTTGGATGTGCTGGAGAACACTTTACGGAGTGGTTCGACTCTCCCGTCGCCAATACAAGATCTCAGCCAAAAACTTATGCTACTCTGGATGGAAATAAATGTTGTGACATTGCATAAGAAACGAAACAATGCCACAACAAATGCGCGCCGTAATCAAAGCTAAAGGCGGTCCAACGAAATATTAGAGTGAGCGACTTTTCTTTTTGCCGGGCAGTGTATTTCATGACTATCATTTGTCATATTATGAACTATATTACAACAATGCCATCCAATGACTCAAGTCCCCCAATTTCAAGTGAGCATAAGTATTGGGACAAAGTAAGTTTTCACAAATGTAGTGACTTGCAAGGTCAATATTTCATCGCATACCCTATAGATCAGTGGAACCCTGCTCCTGAAGATCTACCGTCCTGTAGGTTTTCATTTCAACCCTAATTTAGCTCTCTAGATGTTGAGCGAGGTGTGCTTTGTTAGGGTTGGAGTGAAAACCTACAGGACGGTAGACCTCCAGGAACAGGGTTGGGGACCACTGCTTTAGAAGATGACTGCACAGACTAATGTCATAGGTTCATAATGTTCTTTGAGATGCTCCGCCAAGCTTTAACCGCTGCTTCTTTCGGTGGCTGTGTGTTTGCTGGGGTTTTCGACGTCAGTTTCCTTTTGAGCAAGTGAAAAGCATGTCCAATGGGGTTTAAACACAGTGACTGACCACGTCAAATACTTCCACCTTTTCTTACTGATAAGCTCCTTGGTGAAGTTTGCTTAATGTTTTGGGCCGTTGTCTTGTTGCATGGTAAACTTCCGTTCCAATGAGTTTGGTGACATTTTGCTGTTCTGTTCTTGGTTTAGGAAAAAATCTTTATTTCCCAAGTTACCCCTTATGAGGGCCCCTTGGGAAAGAAAAGTTTGCTCTGGCCATTCAGTGTACTGTAGCCTTTAAGTAGGAAGAGCACTGGCCATTCAGTGTACTGCAGCCTTTAAGTAGGAAGAGCACTGGCCATTCAGTGTACTGCAGCCTTTAAGTAGGAAGAGCACTGGCCATTCAGTGTACTGCAGCCTTTAAGTAGGAAGAGCACTGGCCATTCAGTGTACTGCAGCCTTTAAGTAGGAAGAATTTGGTCCCTCTTGTGTTGAAGTTTTACCAGCGTTTGTTTAATCCTCCTGGGAATATGGTGTTGAGTTTTCTAATCCAATGTCTTTCTGTCCTACGTCTGTCCTCCTGTGTCCAGTTATTGTTTGAATGGAGGCCCGATATTTCTACTGCTTCAAGTCCATGGTGTAGGAAATGAGTCACTACGTGTGTGTCTGTTTTTCTACGATTCCTTATGTTATATTTGAGTTTGGTGACATTTTGCTGTTCTGTTCTTGGTGCTGATGGGAGGTTTACATCTGGAAGTAGTAGCCTCTGTAATTCGCCTCTCGGTCTTCTGGGCACAGTGTCCCGTGATACTTTCACTCCCAATGTAACGGCCCATTAGCAATTACTCTAATACTCCAGCTGACAACTGACCATCTGTTTCATCCTGTCATCACTTTCTGATGTCTTCTGCAGACAACCTGATTGCTTTTAGGTTTAAAAAAAAAAAAAAACAGTTCGTTCCCCCGGGGCTTCTGCCCTTCCCTCGTCCTGAGTTGGCAGACTGCTCCAGCCCTGCCACTTGTCCTGAGTTTGGGGACCGCTCCAGCCTTGTCCCTCCCCTGGTTCAAGCCCACGCCTTAATGCAACCTGGAGCCCCAGATGCATCACCCCGCCCCTCTGAATGACATATTATACATCTCTTCACTTGGACTTACCAGCTAGTCTAGCTAGTTTAGCTTTCTTGATTGTCATACTCAGTTCTCTGGCTCTCATCTGCAGGTTTCTTGTCTTGTATCTTTTAGCTCTTGAAGTAAAATCTACAAATGCTTCCAGGATATATCCCATACACTGACATTCCCAGCTCTCCATTTATAAATAATTAGATAATTAATAATTAATATGGTAAACCTGTGAAATTTGAAACAGCTGACGGTAATTTTCTCAGTACTTATGCTGACTTGGAAGAGCGGAACTGGACTCATTCAATTATTGTTGTAATATATTTCAAAGTCTTGTTAAAAAAGGTGAAATACATGCAGACTTTGGCCTCAGTCATTGTTTGATTTGAAATACAAATTTGACTAGTACAGAGTAAAAACAACCAATTTGACACAACTGTCCCCATACTTTTGCATTTAACTGTATATACATATGTATGAGACTGTGTGTGTGTGTGTGTGTGTGGATGGAAAGGCATAAAAACAGCACATTGCGAAGCTTAACTTATAAATAGCCTCCGAGCATATAATTTATAAATGAGCAGTGCAGGGTGTCATTCACATATTCACATTACACTTTAACAAGCAATATTTGTGAAAGGACATCCCCACAACTCCGCCTATGTCATGCGATAACCAATGCCCTCCTTCAGTAGCACAAATCCTCCAACTATCACATCAACTCTCACATCAACTATCACATCAACTCTCACATCAACTATCACATCAACTCTCACGTCCAGTTGCTCCTGCACTACTAGCCACAGTATATAAGGTGTGAAAGGCACACATTTTGGTATAAAAGGCCGGAGCATATTTTCTACTCTTGGAATATATAGTACCAGTCAAAAGTTTGGACGCACCTACTCATAGAAGGTTTTTTTCCGTTATTTTTACTGTTTTCCACATTTTGGAATAGTAAAGACATCAAAACTATGAGATAACACAAATTAAATTATGCAAAGACCAAAAAAGTGTTAAACAAATAAAAAAAAGTCATATATTTTAGATTCTTCAAAGTAGCCACCCTTTGCCTTGATAACGGCCTTGCACATTCTTGCCATTCTCTCAAACAACTTCTGTGGTAAACAGGTATTCCACAGGTAAACAGGTGATGCCATCATGACTCTATATAAAAGGATATCAAAAGACTCCTGATATCTTATTTCCAGGTACTCTTAGAAGCGATACTATAACCTCTGCATTTGAATGGATCTCTATGGGAATTGGGGGGTGGGACTAGATTTCGCTTTAAATTACACTGGAACAGTGTATAACTTGAAGGGTTTCTTCTCCTGACTTATTTTTCCATAGAGTTCAATAGGAAAATTTGTCAGGAGAAACAACCCTTAAAGTGATCCATCCATATCTACTGCATATCTGGTAGGAGAGTGATAGTTTGAGGCTCATTTGATACCTCAGACCCTTGATGACTTACAGCCATTTAGCCAACCATGGGTTACACACTGTTCCAGTGTAATTTAAAGCGAAATCTAGTCCCACCCCCCAATTCCCATAGAGATCCATTCAAATGCAGAGGTTATAGTATCGCTTCTAAGAGTACCTGGAAATAAGATATCAGGAGTCTTTTGATATCCTTTTATATAGAGTCATGATGGCATCACCTGCTTACCTGTGGAATACCTGTTTACCACTGAAGTTGTTTGAGAGAATGGCAAGAATGTACAAGGCCGTTATCAAGACAAAGGGTGGCTACTTTGAAGAATCTAAAATATATGACTTTTTTTTATTTGTTTAACACTTTTTTGGTCTTTGCATAATTTAATTTGTGTTATCGCATAGTTTTGATGTCTTTACTATTCCAAAATGTGGGAAACAGTAAAAATAACGGAAAAAAACCTATGAGTAGGTGTGTCCAAACTTTTGACTGGTACTGTATACCATCAGATATTGCCAGTACTGCGTCCAGGATCACCAGCTCTATGCTTATTAACTAAACAATTCCTATCATAAATGAACAAGCTGGGAGGAGGAAAGCAAGCATCATTGTGTTGATAGCTGCTTTGGGAAATGTCCATTGTGGCTGGGCTTTTGTTACCCTCACTGTGAAACTACACTGTAAAAAGCCATGTGAATTCCATGGGTGACCAGTTGTCTACTTCACCTCCACATGCAGTACATGCTATGTGCAAAAACAGATGGGTCCCATGGTCCTGTATGGAATTCAGGCCCTGCTAGTGCCAACTGTATGCAGCAAAATGGTTAGTGTTAAATCAACACTGTCAGAGTACATTTTAACCTGATAGAGTACATTTGATTCAGTTAATATAAACTCTATGAGAGTTAAATTAACACTGCACAGGTTATAGTGTGGCCAGTAGTCCTGCAAGGGTGGGAAAAGGTAGGGGGATTAATTTGGTGGTACGTCCGTGTCTACCTGCACGAGCTGCATAGGATGGGCCCCTCCTCTGTGTCTGTGTGAGCTTAACCAACGGGCCCCAGAGCGAAAAGGAGCAGCGTGTCATATAACGCGTTTCAGAGGAGAGCATGTGACTGTCTGTGCCCTCTCGAAATGTGACTGTCTGTGCCCTCTCAAAATGTGACCGTCTGTGCCCTCTGCAGCGACAAGCTCGGCTTCCAAGAGCCACAGGGTGTTCCAAAACTGAGGTAAAAAATAGGGGTGAAAAAAAGTTTGGTTCGACTGAACATTCTGGGCATTCTGGATCATTCAGAACATTCTGGATCATTCAGAACATTCTGGATCATTCAAAACATTCTGGATCATTCAGAACATTCTGGATCATTCAAAACATTCTGGATCATTCAGAACATTCTGGATCTTTCAAAACATTCTGGATCATTCGGTACACTGCAGACTGCGAGGGCCCAGGATCCCTGCTGAACTGTGCACGGTGCTCTCGGTTGAGTGTAATACGCTTCCCCTCTCAGGCAAAGCAATGACCTCTATTCTCGGTCAGGTACAAGCATTGTGCACAAAATATAGAACATGAACTATAAATGAGTGCACCCAGCGGCTGCTCGCACTTTCAAGCATGGAGAGTTGAAATAAGCAGATGTCTTTTAAGTACTCGTCATAAATTATGCGCAGTTTATACATTTTGCATGAAGGTTCAAAAACAGCATTACTGGATACAAACTTTTTTCCACAAATTCGAAAAATTAGGATGCTGACGAAAGGCTTTGCATGTCTTTCAGTAAAAATATGAAAAAAAATGTTTTAATGTAAATCACAAGATTTAAAATATATCCTGTAATGAACTCCTGTAATGGGGTTTTGCTGATTTGGAGTAGCGTTGAGTAGTGTGATGTGGTGTTTGGTGATGTGGTGTGGGACTGTGCGGTGTTTGGTAGCGTGGTGCGATGGGTTCGATGGCATTGGGTGGAATAGGAACATTGATGACATCATAATGGGACAGACATTGACATAATGGCCAGCTGCTCTGGACCAATGGCAGTGGGCTTCCCAGGATGACGCTGTAAGCAGCACATAGCTGAGCACTAAGGCAATGAAGACTGACACAAATCCATAAAGCAATGGAGAAAAACAAGGAATTGAGGTAAGAAAGACTGGATCAAACAAATCCTGTTTGCAGCAAACAAAATGTACAAAAAATGCACACACACACACACACACACACACACACACACACACACACACACACACACACACACACACACACACACACACACATACACACACACACACACACACATACATATGCACACACACTTGCACACACATCTATCCATTTGCATTATAGACATCCTTTCAAATGTTGATTTTGGTTTTGAAATCTGTATCAAAATAAAGTCAAATAAATCAAATGAAGCTTTCTAACTTTTTTTTGATGTTTTCATTGTATCGACTTATTAAAATGTATTCAGTCTATTCAAACATTATTCCTGAAATGTAATTACTTGCAATGAATGCCTTTTGCATATTTTCAAGATTGGTTTATTGAAAAACATTAAGCACCCCCAATAATAATTACCAAATTTGAAAGTGAGCCCTAGAAATATGGTAAGCCATGTCATTGTTTGTATATTCATGATACTAGATATTGTTTTCACTTTATTCACCAGACACTTTAAAATGAGAAAATTTCCCAGCATGTAATGTTGTGAAAGAAATACAGATTTTCCTTGGGGCATGATCTGTTCCGTTCTAAAGCAAACTGCCAGATCGTTTGTCTATAATTGAGGTTGCACTAAAGGGAAGGACCTATGTAACCAGATCTCAGAGAAAATATTCATGGGTAAATTGAAAGCTTGCAAATAAGGTTGTTTTAGTAGTTGGGGTTAAAAACAACTTCAGAGTGGGGTTAGTTAGACATAAGTATGTCAATATATATGCATAGTGTGTATTGTAGTATGAGTGTGTGTGAAAAATATAACATACTAGTTGCTACTACACTTGATTTGCCAAACCTGATTCCTGCAATAATTTACACGGGAAGATGTCAATTTAAAACCACTAAAACTGCATGAGAAATGCAGCGTTGCATTATGTAAAAACAGTATCTTGGAACACGATTTCTTATTTAAAATTTGTTTAATTTTACTGCAATGTATTCTGCACATTGAGCAAGATTAGCCTCAGTTTAAGTTAACATTGCTAACGTTAAATATTTAAATGTAACAACAGGACAGTTCTTTCATGATGATGCCTGCTTAGGTACTCGCATATTTTAGAGTCGTGCGACTTTATTTTGGTCGCTATTACACCCAAACGGGTGTTTCAAACATCACTTTGAGTTTGTAAGTAGTACTTTGAAGCATAACCATAGCTGACACAATTTCCCACTTTGGAAATTCTCCTTTTGAGGTTTCTGAGTCAGGATAACAGAAATGTGCTTTAACACAGTTTCTTTAACAGTGTATGTAGCGTGTATAATAGCCCTAACATTCGAACGAATAAGTTACATATTGTAGGATTGTCCGTTTGTAGCAATGGAGATTATCGCGAGCATCACCAACGAAGTTTCTGTCCAAGGTGCTGAAGAAGCCTGCAATATCTCTGCTCGAGCTTCAACAAAGCATATCCAGCGAGGCTTTTAAAATATTTCAAAGTTGGGTCTGTGTACTTTTAGATTTCTTGTTTTATTTAAATAAGAAGAGGAATGATTACAGTCACAGTGACGCGCTCTGATTAATATACTCTCACAGAGACCATAGAGCCGGTGTCATATATTCCAGCAACGTCCCACTTTCCTGTGGATTTAATTAGCAATTCATTTTTCGTTATTTAATTGGATATAAATGTGGTCTGCGTACGGATAGATGTCATATTTTGCCCTGGAACAAGTTCGAACTGTCCATTGCTGAGAACAGGCTAAGAGCGTAATCAAGACGCATGTCTTCTCTTTTAGATTCCCAAGTAGTCCATAAAACATCGAGCGTGCTGCGTAACATACGCACACGCGTTGAGCATAACAATACAAACTTTAAAGTTGAGGATAAGGGTAAACATTCTAAAGCACGTCTCGAGTAGAACAAAACTAGTGACCTTAACACTAGCCTACACTGTGCTCCACTTATTGGCGAGTCCGGACGGGTTGTAGGCTACTGTTGGGGCACTTTGATTATTTGAGTGAGAAAGTGAAAGCGACACACTGGTGTCATCAAGGATCCCAGGACAGAAGCGAGAGTCCCGTGCGCTGCCGTCGCTTTGTGGTGACTCGACGTTGATAAATGCGGACTCCGAAAGCTAGCCACTGCACACACTGCTTACACGACCCAGTGGCCAGTAGCCTTACGATCGTTTTCACCGTTCAAGAGAAAGCATGCAAGGCAATGTCTCACCGCTGGTGCTTGTAGTCGGCTTCGATCGCTTTCCACAGAAACACTGCAGCATATGCGCGCCTTTCTTCAGGAAAACCTTCAAAATCTTCATTGATTTGGGTTTGTGTGATCCTTTCCCAATCCACGCAATCCAACACAGCATAGCACGGAAATTATCGAGGCATTACCGCCTGCCTATTCTCGGGTCGACTGCAGTTCTATCCAGATATCTTAGGCTCAGTACATTAAAATCACCGGAAGGGCATCAAATACGCTAAACCGTGGCATTTTGAGAGTTTATCTAATACAGCCAATTTGTTGTTTGTTAGCCAGTAGCCCTGTCGCAAACAGCGCAAAGACGAACTGAATAATTCTTTACTTCCAAATCCTGTCTCTGTTTTACTTGCAGATGTAAATGAGGGCTCCGGCGCGAGCGCTTACGCCAAAGTTAAACTGCAGGGGGAAGTGACAGGACTGCTACGGATGAGGTAATGTGAGCTATTCAGCGCGAGAAGCGTGCACGGTGCGCGAGGCACAGATGCTGCTCTTAAAAGCCAATTGCCTCGTGTCGATATGGAACGTGAAGAAAACGTAAAGCTTACGTCAGATGCTGCCTACCATTAAAGACAAAGACTATTTAATAGTTTGTCACGGATGCTGGCAGCTTAGTCACTACATCTATAAGTACTAGATCTGGCGGGTTGCGAGACTGTAATTTCTAGCGCGGATTTGCCGTTTATGTTAATTATACACGGCAAGAAATCAGCGAATCGTTTGTAGCCTACTTCTGCTCAGAATGACATTGTTTTACTCACATGACAGTGCAAAATTAAAAATATCAACCCTACCAATTTGTTCCTCTCCTCTCTTTTTTCTTCGTTTTTTCCATTTATTACAGTTTACTCCTGTATGCCATGTGCTTACTAATGTAGGATAAATATATTGAATGGTAGCTAATGTAATAAATATAATAATATAAATAGACCTACATGATACATTCATACACGTATACATACATAGCTACAAACACACACATACACACAAACTCTCTCTCTCTCTCTGCTTTTTACCTTTATAATGTTTTACCTTTATAATTAATTTTCTTTCTCAAAATAACATAATAATGTCAACCAAGAAACAATGAAATATGAAAAATGACCATACCACAGCTCTTCTTGTAAATTAATATTAGTGCATAGATCAAGCAGTATTTATATCAACCCAAATTAAGGTATTTTTTTCCTACACCACAACCTTCTCCACAGTTTGGAAAAAAACAAAACTTTTCTCTCTATGATTCCAAGACTGCCAAATACAAATAGGCTAATTATAATCCGAGTGTAAGATATTATCTAAACAAATTCCCTCAAATGATCTTAGACACAAATCATTGCTCTGACTCAAATAAAATGAAGGACTACCCTTTAAAAAAAAAAATGACATCACACTTCCATGGGTGTGACCTGTGTAAAGACCAAACAAATACAGAGATGTGTCACACTTCTGTCAGTTCGCAAGTACAGGCACGCCTGAATATTAATTATTTTTGATAAAGCTGCATTACTAATAACACGTATTGCATAAAAATGAACCAAATACTCTTAACCTGAGAAGAGTGCAAGGCTCCTAGATTCCATGTTTCTGTTGAAGAGAAACACAGAGATAAGATGTTAACCATGGCCCAAGCCCCTGAAGTCAGCAGAATTTGACACCGTTGCCCCTGATTGGTTACACTGGAATGCGGGGCGGGCGTGGCTCTGATGGATAAACCTAACAACATGCTTTAGCAAGCATTATTCGGACTGCAGACTGTGAGAAAGGAAAGAAGAAATATTTGCAAAATTGAACTTCAGGCAACCAATCCCAGCTGCTCCAGATTTGTTCTGTTACCAATAAAGAATCTCCACCACACATGATATCAGGGATTACTCCTACGCAATTTTTAAAGAAAGTTTCTGTAAAATAAAGGGTAACACTTTACACTAAGTTGCACCGATACCTATGTAGTTAAATTGTAACCAATTTGGTAACAAGAGGTTATTACTGTGTAACTCCAATGTAGGTAACATGGAACAGCAGTTAGTGGTATTCTTAATTACACATGTGAAACAAGGCCAGCCCTGTTACATCTCTCCTGCTGAAATTAAATCATTCCATATCATCAAGACACATGGTGAAATTAACAGACAAGGTTTATTTGTTGCGTATCATGAATATGTGGCCTATGAGTGTAAATAAAATATTTCAAAATATCTACATGTGTAATTATGAATACCGCTGTTTTTGTTCCATGTTACCTACGTTGGAGTTACTCAGTAATAACCTCTTGTTACCAAATTAGTTACAATACAACTACACAGGTATAGGTGCAACTTAAGTGTTACCAAATAAAGACCTTGGCCATAACTGGGTGCATCTGTCACATTTAACCACTTGATTAACTTAATGATATTTAACCTGGGATAATCTGACACGTTCTTCATTATGTCAACATTTGTTCCATATCTCAGTCACAAAGCCAGCCAAAACTAAAATAATGATAGTGCTCTTCAAGGCTTGCTCTGCAGATCTATATTGATGCCGATCCATTAATCTTTCATTCATCTGAAAGACTTATCCTGTTTTATCCTATACTCCTCCATAGGATAGGTTTGTCAGTGCTCACTTTTACTATAAAGACCACTCGGTCTGCTTTCACTCCACTTCTCCTTCTCTGCCATCCCAGCTTAAAATCTCCCAGAATCCCTTGCCTCCATCACCCCTGGAGACCTCCCGCAGGTCAACAAATCCGCTCACAGAGGAAGCCACGGCTTCTGACTGCAATATTTCTTTGCCGCGGCAGATGTCAGCACGAGGTAATCCCGCGGTACGGAATGAATGTCGACCAGGAAGCACTTTTCATAATTCATGCACATTACCTCACAGTCCATTATCCAGCAGACAGTTCCACAGCTGTTGGGCGTGTTATTGACTGCTGCTCAAAATCTCGATCTCTGCACGTACACCACACACATGCACACGCACACGCACACGCACACGCACACGCACACGCACACGCACACACACACACACACACACACACACAGGGAGTCATCCGTAAACCATGCATTGCCTTCTCAGTAGCCGTGCCTGCTTTGATTACCACTGTGAATACTACTCTATAATTACTCTTAACAGCCTGGGGATAAAATAAACAAATTGGAAGTGACTTTGGAAGTAACCATTTCAGATTCTCATAAAATACAGAATTTGGCTGACACCAGTCAAATTAAATTGTGCATTACTATATGTAACGTCATTGTTCCATTGACGTTACTAAATTATAATGTGCACAATATAATATAAATTTAGTCTTTTTATAATGGTTGACCTCAATCTATCTGGGCCTGTACATTATGCCAAAGCAGGAAAAAAAAAGCAAACTTGGATATATCATGAAAACATTAGTATAAATCCAAGGAGAGTACATTTAATTTAATACAGTGCCTTTGCTAAAGCACTGCGTGCAGTTCTAGACACTATACTACAAGAACATACTAAGATATGGTTCTGGGTATACTTAGATATGGTCCTGGGTATCTCAGAAGGATTAGTTATAAAGAAAGACTAAAGATGTTTAATTATTTAAAAGTTCTGCAAAGGAAAGCTTGGAAAACATTAGAAATGTTTTTGGAACAGGACAGCTGAATAAGACGGTTCAGGCCAGGGGTTTTCAAGCTTACCTGAACAGGGCCAAGGGGTGTGCAGGTTTCTTTTGTTTGAGACCAGCACTATGATGCCTGATTCAACAAATTAACTAGTAATGGTCTTCGGTCAAGGGCTAAAACAAAAACCTGCACCCAAACAAACTAGGATTGGATAGGACAACCCTGGTCTAGGCAATACTTAGTTCACACTGATGCCAGAAATAATTATTTGACATAGACAGTTATTAATATCTGCAATAACAGAAGTGCGGGGAACAGCATTGGGTGTCAACGCTATAGACAATAAGGGCAGAATGGTCTCTTCTGATCACAATCATTACATTTACTAATGTTTTCTTTATTTCCTTTGATTTCCTGTTGGATAATGTTATATTGTGTTATATCATACCTTTTGGATAATGTTATGTTGTGTTATATCATACCTTTTGGATAATGTTATAATGTGTTATATCATACCTTTTGGATAATGTTGTACCCTCTTTTGTTGTACCCTCTTTTGTTACAAATTTTTTATTTGGTTAATATTACACTTAGCGATTATAAATGAGCCTCTATGCCTTCTTGGTGATACATTTTCTGGAGAGTGAGATTTTAATGCAATTTAATTTACTAATGCAAGTTATGCGATGTGCCCCGTAGTCCTACAAAATCTATTTTTAACGCATCCACCGCTAGAGGGCGCTGTGAACCTTTCTACTGTGATGAGCTGGAAGTATGGGGAGAGATCAGTGCCACCTGAACTTGAACCTGCATTTTAAAACATTTTTTTTCGCCTGAATTTCGCCTGGGTTTTTCTGTGAAGCGTATTATGACAACTAGTTGTGAAATGCGCTATATAAATAAATATTGATTGATTGATTGAACAGGTTTGGGGACCACAGCTCCATGGTGAATTTGTCAATAGTTGTATCCAGATTTCAGACCAATCTAGCAACTTCTTTTTGTTTTTTAATTCAAAAGCAACCAGGGAAAAATGTAAGTACTTTTCTGGAGAAATGGAGGCACAGCAGATAATTGTTATTTTATCATTAAGCGGCAGCTGATAGCTGTTGGTCAATATCTCCGCGCATTCACAGAGCCAGCAATCACTAAATGCTTTGAAATGCCGTGTAGTAACAGCAGCATTTTTGGCAGCTAGCTCCCGCACACACGCACACACACACGCACACACACACACACACACACACACACACACACACACACACACACACACACACACACACACACACACACACACACACACACACACACACACACACACACTCAGTAGTACACCCTGCTTCTATTTAGTTTGCATTTGTCTCTAAATACTTAAACTAAAACAATCTGAATACCAACCAGATGTGCACTTCTGCACAGCTGTGGGGAGTGAGCACCTCTGCTCAAAGTGAAGTGAACGGCTGAATAAAATAGAAATTCATTGAAGCTGGTCTAGAATACAACATTTGCACGTAACATGAGTCACAAATATGGCCCAATTATGAATTATTCCTTTTCAGTTAAGTTTTTCACTAATCACATTCCACTGTACTACATAGAGGAGAACAACTACAGGCTACAGGGATTTCTGATTTCTTCTTATACATTTGTTGAAGTGTACTCACTTATTACTGATATAACAGTGACATGTAATTTATGATTTATTAGCATTTCATAAAAATATGACTAACAGGCAATTATGGTTGATTGGCATAATTATAAAGAAAAACAAGTCATCATATAAAATGTACACGGGGCACAAGATTCATAAAACAGCGTAGATAATCAGGTTAGGAACGGAGGTTGAGGCATTGCGTAGCAAACACGTGGCAGGTGTTTTATGTTTTCTGGAAAACCGATATTCTGTTTCCGATATTTTGTCCACCCCCTGTATATGCAAATGAATTTGATGACATCGCTCAATATGGTCTTTAATTTATGGCATCATCTAGCAACCTCACAGGACAAATTTGAATATCAGCAGTCATTTTTTTTTCTGAGAAAGAATTGGCAACATTGGCACAGTCCCAAGTATGAATCGTCAGTGCAGTAAAACCTGTCCCCCTAGTGCCATGGAAAATATTCACCCAATTTGATGAACTTCATATGTTGCCACCTGTACTTATTGTTGTAATCTAAGCAATATGTAGCTTGTCTAATCTTTGTAAGTTAAATATACCCTTTTAAAACTCTGATCTGCTTGGAAAAACCAAACTTCCAATTTGATTTTGCAATACATTACATTACATTACATTACAGGCATTTAGCAGACGCTCTTATCCAGAGCGACTTACACAACTTTATAGCATTTTTTACATGTTATCCATTTATACAGCTGGATATATACTGAAGCGATTCAGGTTAAGTACCTTGCTCAAGGGTACAACGGCAGTGTCCTACCTGGGAATCGAACCTACAACCTTTCGGTTACAAGGCCAGTTCCTTAACCATTATACTACACTGCCGCCAATACAATTCCCATCAAGCATTTCACTAATATCTCAAAGACATCACGGTGGTTCCTTAGTGAGCTTATGGGAGCTTGAGGCAAGGGGAATATGGAAATGACTGTGTACACTTCCTTTCAAGATAAATTTTATACCAGAGGAACATTATATCGACACGCCTGATTGATTAAGACAATTACATATATTTGCGATTGATTTTGAAATTGCAAAGACAATGACAATTTGCAAAGATGTATGCTGATGCATGTACATTTTTCACATCAAAAAGAAATGGAATTCTTCCCAAATATGTCACCAGGAGTAATTTGTTCAACTTTTAGAACCACTGCATCCATTGTCTTAGGGCTATTTGTATTATCATCTCTAGATAGTTGAAATGCCATTTATTTTTTTATTTTTGGGGGAATATGTCCTTTAATTACAAAGTAAATCTCTCTACTATCTTTTACCACTGTGCCAGTAACACAGAAACAATACTGCAATCCTGGTCCTTTCTTGATATTGCAGTCGTTGGGGTCACAGAGAGAGCCTGAGTCTAGGATTCGCAAATATATCGCTGCTTCATTCGGTGTTGTCACACGCACACAGTTTGTGATAATATAAATACTTGGCTTCAGCGCGTCTGTCAGGGCTGTGGTCAGGGGACTGGAGATTTACTATGGAAGGAGAGGGAGAGAGAGAGCTCCATGGACAAGTCCAAGTAAGTCTTGGCTTTCTGAAATAGAGAAGCGCTATAGGATACCGCTGGCTGTCACAAATGTGAGAATCTCCATCTTCTAGCCCAGAAAAACACATCATTATGAAGAAGAATGGTGGGAGGAGAAGATGGGAGAATGGATTGAAAAGGAAGGAAGTATGAATTGGAAAAAAAAAATTGCAGTTAGAAAAGGACAAATGAATATGTTTTCTAAAAAAATTGAGCTCGTTTTCTGTAGCACAAAATTGGGAATTTTAAAGTTGTGTAGATGTGGTATTATTTTTGGTAATTATATGGTTTTATGCTACAGGGTTTATTCATAAATTTTTCTTGTGTTGCCTTGTATTTCTTCTTTCCTAGTTTCTTGTGTTGTATGTGTGTGTCAATATTAAAATGATAAAAAAGTGAAGAGAAAAGAAGAAAAGAAAGAAGTATGAAAATTGAAGAATGGAAGGTAAGGGATGGTGAGAGAAGAGTTATGTCCTGTGAGTTTGAATTCATCAGAATCTGTGAGAGTGTCCAAGAGATGGTCAGTAAGGATGTCAGATTGAAAATGAACAGTGCAGGAACAAAGACACAAAACATACATAGCTACACACAAATACTCTCAAACAGAAAATACAGTCAAACGGAAAGCACGTCACAAGGCTTTCGCCCTCTCTCTCCCGCTCTCTCTCTGTCTGTCAAAAACACATACACTCATGAAATATACACATATACTATACCATATACACCCCCCCAACACACACACACACACACACACACACACACACACACACACACACACACACACACACACACACACACACACACACACACACACACACAGAAGTGTCACCCGCATGTTAGTTTGCTGCAGTTAAAATGCATATCGGCCTTGTGCGCGGTACTAAGTAACTAAGTATGACTTTTCTGTCATACCGCAAGACACATCTATGCACCACATTGCTCAAACAAACCAGCACGCGGGGGACAAGTGTCTTACAGCAAGGCCGCGCCCGACGTTCGAATCCCTAACTCTGGGGCAGTCGGCGTATACAGCGCTTGTTTCAGTTTCTGCCTCCATGCGGAACAGCGGCGATTCACACCGATTATAAACAACCCAGGCGTCTGTACGAGAAAAGTGGACCGCAAGCACTTTTGGTTTGAATTACCTGACGAAGCACCAAAGGTGCTAAAACATATCAGCATAAAGACCTACTCCCTACTCCGGTACATTAATGCACCCCCTCCCAAAAAATAAAAAATAAATAAAAGAAAAATAATTTAAACATCCCAAACATACCCACACCATAGCGTTTTATAACAAGTTATCTAGCTATTAATATATGAAGCTATGAATCTAAATAATGGAGCTACGCCTCTTTTATAGATATTACTAACAATATTGGGTGATAGCACCGCCTGAAGCCACAAGAAAGACACCCATCCGCTCCGTTCCCAGAGCTTTGCCGTGCCGACCATGTGCTGCGGGATTTCCATCTGCCCTATGCGGTCAAGTCGCTGCCGGTGCTATCGCTGGCACAAGCGGCAGAAGTTAGACGCAGGGGCGTGCACCTCTAAGCCATACTTTAAGCTCACTGCAGGCTACATAAAGTGCATTAAATAACTGGATCCGTATACCGTAGCCTTCGAGCTCCAAGTTCCGCAGTCTATTCACAGAGTGTAAAGGCACGCATTCACTGCCCCGCCAAACATATTTTTAAAGCTAACGGTGACAGCTCCACACCTTGTTCATTTAAAAAAATAGAAGTTCACCTGTACCTTTGGAGTCCATGTCCCGTTGTGCTGTCGGCTGGTAAAGGGAAGTTCAAGACGCTGTGCTTTAATGCCTGGAACTCAGTGCTCGAGCTGCAATCAACCAGCAAAGTGTGGCTTGTGAAAATTACCGGCAAGGCCGAGTTGTCGAGCAGTGTGCGGGAGTGTTTATATACAGGGAGTGCGTGCGTGCGTTTAATGTGTGTGTGCGTATTGTGTGTGTGTGCGTGCGTGCGTGTGTGTGTGTGTGTGTGTGTGTGTGTGTGTGTGTGTGTGTGTGTGTGTGTGTGTGTGTGTGTGTGTGTGTGTGTGTGCGATTTCTGTTTGCACGTGTTTGTATGTGTGTGCGATTTCTGTTTGCACGTGTTTGTATGTGTGTGTGTGTGTGTGTGTTTCTTTCCGTGGAAGCTAGAGTGTTACCTGTGTGTGCACGCCGAGATCGGGAGCTGTTCTCTTGCCGTAGTGCTGCAATTCCAGTCATAAGAACCATACGAGTGACGTCAGGAATCGCAGCTGACGTTTTAGATGACATCGAAAAAAGTTCACACTGTGTGCGTGTGTGTGAAAGAGAGAGAGCTTCTCCATAATAATAAATACCAGCACGTGGTTTGTAATTGTTTCGCTTTATTATGACGAAGCAGATGCTGCACATTTCTCTGGTAAAACAGTCGTCAGTTCGTAGACGAAAGAAGTCTGTAAAAACACGATAATGCAGCCATCTTTTAGTTTGATGCTATATGGCGTGTTAAATGCAGCTGAATGTCTACAGTTTTTAGGCTGAGATATTGTTGCAAACGACTATTTAACCCGCACACGGTCTCATGTAAACTCGAATGTAATAATTTGATGCCATGTATAGTATAAACACAGCTATACAACATTGTTATATAAAATGTGTTAACGCATAAGCAGCATATATAATATCAGCACAATTTGAATATTCATATAGACTGCAGCATAGCCTATACGCGCTAGAGAATTCCGCCATGGGTAGATTATTGGTAACATTGCGTTGGGAGGCAATGCGGGGAAACCGTGGGCAGATTCGCGCATCGGGTTATACGAAAGCAATCTGTTCCATTCCATATCTTAGTAGAAATAGAAGGTTTTGCCGAACTATATTATTGATTAACCTGCGAAAAATATCCCTTAGTCAGCATCAATCGCGGAAATTGACCTGCTTATATTTCCTATGCTGGTTATAAAAAGAAATGCTGTTATGAAATATTTCTGTCCTCTGTTTGTTCACAGGCCGGCACCAGAGGCCCGATGGGAAAACGTATTGTCTCCTAAGCAAAAAACATAATCACTGGAAGCTGCCTTGCATAAGGACTGCTGCTAAATTAATAAATAATTTAAAGGTACGTTGTTTTTCATCGGCGCTATCAGTGATTGCAAAACAGCACATTTAATTGCTGCTTGTAAATACATTAAACGGAAACGCAAGACATGAAAAAGAGACAGAGAGAGAAGGATGAGAGAGAGAAAATCAAAGCAAAAGGCAGAAACAGGAAGTGAGAAAGTGCACTACACTCAAAGAAGAAGAGGACAATAACAGGGTCAGAGGCCAGAGGTCATTGCTTTTCTTCTCCTTGATCTGCAGTGGCTTTCTCATGTCTGCCTGAAAAGCCGTTCAATTCAATACAATCTAATAAAAGATAAGTTCATTATGGATTTGATTGAAAAAAATAATAATTAGCGATGTACACCCTTGAGTATAAATAAAATTATGCTGTAATGCAGGGATGATTTAGCAATTTTAAACATTCGTGAGACACAGAGACATGTACACTGTGGAGATGAGCGAAAAGGATGGAGAGAGAGAGAGTAGTAGTCTCTGAGACTGTAGTCTCCCCTGCAGTAGATTACACATCTACTAATTACTCATTTCCATCAATAAACAATAATGGAGAAAGTTAATGTCTTTTTAAAACCAGAACATAATTATTAATAAGCTGTAAGGAAATGGATGGGGGTTAATGACAGCAGTAGATGTGTGTTTGTGTGTGTATGTGTGTAGGTTTGTATTATTACACTAGTCTTGATAAATACAGCAGAATTGTGATTTTTAATTTACCAGGTTTATTCTCTTTTAATCACATGATGGAGTTTTAATGAAACACACAGTGCATGAAGTTTCAATCTTCAGTGATGCTCACATTTTTAAATTAAAACACTGACATTTTGTTAGTTCATTGCAGTCATCTCTGAACATTGGGCCACACCCTGTTTGTACACAATATTGTTTTACTTTGTTCTTTCCCAGAAGAGTCATTTAATACCAAACTCTACCTCCCTGGATGATGTAGCAGCCATATTGACCAGGACCCTCACGGGTCAGGGCCTTTATATACAGGGATTTACAGGAAGGGGCGTGGCCTCGGTGCCATGGCGACTGCCCTCCTCTG
Source organism: Synaphobranchus kaupii (assembly GCA_029718625.1). Taxonomy (NCBI): domain Eukaryota; kingdom Metazoa; phylum Chordata; class Actinopteri; order Anguilliformes; family Synaphobranchidae; genus Synaphobranchus; species Synaphobranchus kaupii. The sequence goes on from CM056381.1 coordinate 85,123,685, forward strand.
GATGGGAGACACGATTGTGTCTTGTCCCTTTTCCTCAATCCGTTATTCCTGATTGTACACTGATTTTTTGTATTGGACAATTCTGACTGGTCAATGGATCAGAGAAGGCGGGGATCCACACTTGTGACTGCAGAAATTCAAAGATACCCCTGCACTGGTCGCCATGCAATAACTGATATATGTTGCTCATTTCTTATATAACTTAATTTGCATAAACCTCATACAACCTTGTAATCCCAAACAGCAGCAAATAAATAGAAGGAGACCTACACTGAAACATTTACGTCAAGTATCCAGAGTTCTGCGTAAATGATTCATTGACAAAGCATTTTCATGTTTCCCTGGAAACGGATTGGAGAGAACGTCACGCCAGCAGTCAGTACCATGAAAAATGTCTCTTATGAATCTTTTGACACAGCTAGAACTGTAATGCAAATTCGTTCCGTTTTCCAGCTGCGCACATGTGTTTGTGTGTATGCATTTACGTATGCGTGCGTGCTCATGAATGAGTGTGTGCACGTATGTGTGTGTGTGTGTGAGAGAGAGAGAGAGAGAGAGAGAGAGAGAGAGAGAGAGGAGAGATTATTATTAATTGCACTTGAAGATGGACTTGTCCATCAGCCAGATTCCAGCAGGTTTTTGGCATATTCTGGAGTCGTTCCCTTCTACTTTGGAACGATGATGTTAAAACCGTTGAACACGTATCTGGAAATGCGTAACTCTGATCGCATCGCGTTGTTTTAACCGATTCATAAGAAGCCCTAACATAAAGGTACAGAAGAGAAATGAAAAAACAACAACAAGGATATATAAGACCTTTCAAAGATATGCACCAGGGATTTTTTTTTCTTCTTTTAAACGGACTGCAATTTGGCCGCACGTGGCTATAAAGTACAGTGTCGCTCACGGCTGTCTCCCGACACACCGTCAAATAAGACTCGAGTTTGAAGAAAAAACGCACAGGACCCTTTCTCTGTTTACAGTCGTGTGTGTGTGTGCGTGGCATCTACGATTCCAACACTCTCACATTAGTGACCTGCTTGCAATACGTTCGGCAGGTACGTCGCAGTCGTTCTGCGCATCGGTTCCCTGTTGTCCAACTTGACCGTTTGACCTTCGCTCTTACAGAGACTGTGGCTCTGTCATTGGGTAGCGGGTTTGGGGAGGAGCCGGGGGTGGGGTGCGTGGTTGGGGCGGAGCGGCGGGGGGCGGGTGGCGGTCTCCTGGGGTGAGAGTGAAACAGAATGGCACCACAGAACAACTCACTTCACAAAGCTTTACAGCAAACGTCACCAGGGAGGGTAGCCCTCGCCAAGGGAACCGTCACCAGGGGAAACCGTCACCAGGGGAAACCGTCACCAGGGGAAACCGTCACCAGGGGAAAAAAACGTCATCGGGGGAAATTCACCACAGGTTTTTGGGGGGGGCGAAGGAGGGGGTTAAATGGCTTCGGCGCCTCAGAAGAACTTGTCGTCGATGCGGAAGTGGGGCCTCGTGACGTCGTCGGGGTTGATGAACACGGAGAAGGACTTGCCCGGGTTCTCCGTCACCAGCTGCTGCAGTTTTCTTGGCCAGCCGGTCGTCGGGCTGCCCGTCGACGGGGTCAGACTGCGGCGACGGGAGGCTGGCCGCGCTGCCGTGCCGCTGCAGCTCCAGGGTCACGCGGTTGGCGGCCTTGGCGTGCTCGACGGCGGTGCGCAGGTGCTCCGCCGGGTCCTGGCGCACGGAGGCCAGCTTGCAGCGCGTGCAGCATGGCCGTCACCTCCGACAGGTGCTCCAGCATGTTGCATTGTGGGATGAAGTAGTTGGGGCACATCTTGTTGACCAGGCAGTGCTGCAGGTCATCGATGAGGCCCAGCAGGAAGTGGGCGGAGAAGTCGTCCTGGGCTAGGTAATTGGCCGGGAGCCTGTCACAGGCCCAGAGCATCACGCTGCGAAGGTTGGTACGGGCTGACGGCCTTGGGCCGGGACAGGAGTTTGATGATCAGGGCCTTGCATGCCTGGTAGGCCTGCATGAGGCTGCCGGAGATGCACTTCTTCAGCTGCACCTCGCTGCGGCGCGAACGACAGACGCCACTCGTTCTCCTTGCGGCCGCTGCAGGAGCAGGCGGGGCAGCAGGTAGAAGCCGCTGATCACCTCCTCCTCCGTGATCTTGCCGTCCCAGAAGTGGTTCTCCATCAGCCAGCTCTGGGCCACGGCCGGCCAGCCCTTGAAGGACACCACGGGGACGATGTCGTAGAGCATCCGGCTGCTGCCACCCCCAGGATGACCGAGATGACGGTGCCCGTTCTTCTCCACCCTCTCCACCTTGGGCATACCCCGCTGGGGCTTCTTCTGGACCTCGGCCTAGCACCATGCCGATGGACTCGTGGAACCAGTCGGCCACCAGCGTCGGGGAGAAGAAGTAGTTGGTGGCGCCGTTGACGTGGTCCACCACGGTGCAGCAGTCCCTCCACTTGTTGATGGTGCCCTCGTCGAAGAGCCGCAGGCTGAGCCAGGAGTGGCAGAGGGCCGAGTGCCGCATGTCCAGCGTCACCGGCTGGTTGCGGTCGTGCAGCTTGAGGGCGGGCACCAGCAGGGTGAAGTCAGGTCGAAGTCCGTCCCGCGTGCGTAGACGTTGAGCTCGTCCAGGTCCATGTCCACCACGCCCTCCCGTACCCCGCCCGACAGTAGGAGGTACTCGTTGGCCACGGGGAGCTTCTGGTCCAGCTTCTGCACCAGTCCTGAGGGCCCACAATGAAACAGGAAGTGCTTATTCACAACAACCAGTGAGGGCAGGAAATGCTTATAGATAGACAGGGGACAAGAAGTTTACCCATGAGAGACAATTAAGGACAGGAAGTTTACTAATGATAAAGTGGACAGGAAATGTATTAATGATAGACAGAGAGGACAGGATGTTTACTAATGACAGATAGAAAGGACAGGAAGTTTACTAATGACAGACACAGAGGACAGGAAATTCACTCATGATAGAGAAAACAGGAAGTTCACTAATGAGGAACAAAAAGGACAGGAAGAGCTTCCTCAAAACAGAGGGGACAGGAATATTCCTAATTAACAGAAAAGACAGGAACAAGCTAATGAATGAGTGGAGTCTTTGCTGCTGCGCCTTGGTTGATACACACACTGCCTGAAAAAGTGTGTCTTAACAAGTGTTTTCGTTTTGTAATGAGACTTAATATCGTATTTTTTAAATCTTCTCTAAAGTGGAAAATATTATCTTGTTTTAAGTTACTTTTTGCTTGACAAGTAAAATGATCTTACCTAACTGGCAAATCTTGAAATGAGTAAAACGGTCTTATATAGCAAAAAACTAACAGAAATAAGATTATAAAGGCTACATATACAGTAAGATTAAAATGCTTGTTAAGATTTGGTTTTTGCAGTGCACTGAGAAATCACCAACGCCATTGCTGATAACTGTGAATCTCATTTATGGATGTATACATTTTAACGTATACATTTGTTAATATGTTATACATTTGTTAAAAATCCATAAATAAAAGGGGCGGCTGTCCATGGGTTCAGTGAATTGATAGCGAAACTCTGCCCCTCTGTCCCCAAGGTGCCCCCTTCCTCCTCGCACTTCCTGTCAAGTGACTCGGACCCCGTTTCGGACGCGCCGACCTTCCCCGGGGCGGCAGAGGTCCCGCACTGGCGTCCGTTTCATCGGATCAATGATGCCGCTTGAAAGGGGAAACTGCTGTCGGGAAAAGGCATGGAGCCGGTTCAAAGCGGGGGGTGGGGGGGGGGGTGGGAACCATAAGCCACTGCAGCCCCCCCATGTGACTCACGTGTGGGGGGGTCCTGACTGGGATTCAACCCCAAAACCTTCAGGGGTCCAGAGTCTATACACTCAGAAGAAAGGGTTCCAAAAAGGCTCCTCTTTGCCTCCATAGAGGAACCCTAACTAATTCACGGGTTCTTTGTCAGGCAAAATGGTTAAATCTGAGAGCTTTCACACTTCTCACACCAACCATAGAGTGTTCCATAAAGAACTAAAAAGGGTTCCCCTATGGAGACAAGTCAAAGAAACCCTTTCAGAACCCTTTATTTTTTCTAAGAGTGTCAATGCATTGAGCCGTGCTCTGTTCCGGTCTGTTGCCGGGGGTAGCAAAGAGACGCTGTGGTGGCAAGGGCGCCTGTGACAGCCCTGTACAACTCCCACACCACAGCACACCCCTCTCTGTTACTGCCCCCCTGTGGACAACTGCGTGTAATACACCACTTATTCAGGAAAATAAACGAATCAAACTTTGCCTTGTCATTCCTGTGCTTTCTGTGGTAATATTGACAAAAAGGCTAACAGCGTACGCCAGAGGATTATTGAAATATTATTCCTTGTTATGTATATGCAGTATGTTTATATACTGTATATCCATAAACTATGTGTACACCACAAAAAGCATATACCACTGTAAACAGACATACCACTTATGCTTCACACATTTGCACACATGTGCATTACATTACATTAATTTAGCAGATGCTTGATATAATGCTGTATGCACGTACGCCACAGTGCGCACGCCTGCACAATCGCAACTCCTCTTCATTCACACTGTAAAAGCGTTTGTAGCCTATTAAACATTGTGCATTGCGCATTCATTTATAATGGGTTAGGGACACGGCCTTTTTGTTTAACCCGCAGTTCAGTTCTCCGACGCCAAGAGCTCGATACGGGACTCTCTGCAGCCGTTTGTATAAGCAGTCAACACATCGCAGTGCCTTAATCGTCTCAATTCATCATTCAATTACCGCGGGGTTGTCAAGTCTCATCCGAGGGGGTTGAGTTCGGTATGGGAACGAGCTTTCGTACGGGCGCAGCACTACGGCAATCATGCATTGAAGACCGTAATTAGTTGCATCATTAGTTGATGTAACTAATCATGGTCTTGAATCAAGATCTTGATTGGCTGACTCACGTGTGTATAGGGGTGCTAGAAGAACCACAGACGCCTACACTGGCCCTTTTTGGATCAGACCGAGCACTCCTGGTTTACAGACTTGTACTCTTGCACCAACAAGCTCTTTAGCGGGTCCAATTATGTAATTGGTTGCGTTCTTTTGGCTGCCTTCCATTGGTTGCTGCAGTTAGACTGCTGCAGTGACACCTTGAGGAGAAGGACTGAATTGCAGGTTAATGTTTCCCAGGTTGCATGTTCAGGAAAAACCCCACTTGCCCTAACAATAGCACATGCATGTATGCACATCCCTGTGGTCATATACCTGCGCACTCACACTCTCCAAAACAGTCATACACCCTGCAAAGCTATACGCTTGTAAAACAGCGGAACTCGAGAACTAAAGTTACATACCAGTACATTCATACACAATGATACACCCCTACACAGATACATACACCTACATACACCGATGCAGCATTTAAACAGCAGTAAACTAGTATACACTAACGCAAGCTCTGTAAACACTACACCCAGGCTTGATATAATCTAAACAGCGTCTAGAATCGTCCTTTCCTGACCACATTCCTGCTACGGGCTGAAATGTGCGGAGGCAGCAGTGTGTGAGTGAAATATTCATGCTTGTTTTGAGACCGTGTGGCTTGGCAGCAGGTCTGTGGAGCCCATTCTCTCCAATGCTATTGGGAGATCCAGAGGCCTGCGATGCACCAGCCCCACCCGTCTGAAGGCCCGGCAGCACAGACCTCTGCCATTAGGCTGCAACAAAGGAAGCATAGTCTATTAGTGTGTGCGTGTGTGTGTGTGTGTGTGTGTGTGCCTGTGTGTACAATATGTGTGAGTGTACATGTGTCTGCATTGTGTGTGCGTGTGATGAAATGGTCTGACGCGGACATAAATACAAATTCTCTCTTCGCACACAGAATATACAGGCACACGTTAACACACAGATACACTCTGCACCACCCACACACACACACACACAGACACACAGAGACACACACACAAACACACAATCGGGGTTATGATAATTAGCAGTACCGAATCCAGCGCTTGCTAACAGATCTGACAGGAGCAGGTCACTGGTCACTGTCTAACAGAGGATGGGGTCAGGGATACACACTGATAATCCAGGCGGTCAATAATAACCTGATCCACACACCCACACATGATAATCCAGGCTGTCAATAATAACCTGATTCACACTCTCAGTGTGCGTTTATAGAACTGGGTAAACCTTTCCATTCAGTGAGAGAGGATTTTATTTATAGGTTTTTCTTTCTGCGTGTCGCTTTATGCGTCATCATTATTTTCTTCCAAAATTAAAATGGATAATTCACTGTTAATTGTTACTTATTTCATTATATTTTTCTATTGTATTACACATTCTTCTATTGTGTGATATTGCATTGTGATTTGAAATTTAATGAGACTACAACATTGCAACCAATTATTATTTTCCTTGAACTGTCATAACAATAAAATTGTTATGGCTACATATTAAATCATTGTGCTGACAAATGTACAAGCTGTGGAAAAACTGTACTGTAAAAAATTCCCTGCCAATAAAGCACCTAAAATGAAATTGAAATTGATGGAAATTGGGGGGGGGGGGGGCTTTGTTTATCATCAGCCTGGCTATTAATCACTTACTGTTCAAAGCATTCACAACACACAGCACCCCACAATTTGTATGTGCATCAAGAGAACCCCTTTTACGGACACCTCGCTACAATCCTGAGCGAGGAACAGTGTGCACCAGGTCTCATTTGCACAACTGTCCAATCAGCTTGCAGTCCCCTCCCAGAATGATTCATCAGGCAGCATGAGAACAGATACCCACAATTCTCTGCTGTTGAAACATCTTGCCCTCACATGCCCCCTCTCAGTCTCCCCCAAAAACTCTCAGATAGGATCCCCGCACCCAGCTTTATACTTAGTGGACCGCGCCACGCCCACTTGCAGAGAGGTGGATTGTTAATCTCTCTCACAAAGCCCTCTCATTCTTTTGCCCTGCGGCACTTTCACAGCGGGGGCCCCCCCCCCCCCCCCCAAACCGCGCCCCCCCCCTCTGGCTGTTCCACTCAAAAGAATGAGTGATTAACAGCCAGACTGAGGATTAGCAAATGCTTCCCCTTTCTCTCTCTCCCGCCCCTTTCTGAGTTTTCATCTTGGACCATGTGCATTCTAAAAATAAAAAGCAGGCATAAATATTAGCTGATACTTTTAACATTTTTTTGTCGGGACAAGACTAAGTAGTATCCAATATGTGCAGAAGAAACAGACCAGGGTACTGCTGAGGGACAGAAGTTCTGGCATTAAAGGGTATCGTCTCTCTGCGCCTTTGTTTGCATATACTAACCATAAAATGGTTAACAGCCAGCAGTTTCCATACAATGGTGTGGGGAGGAAGCACTTTGTTTGGTGGATTCTGACAGCTTTCACGCTTTGATTCCTGGATATGAATAGTGAATAGTAAAAACTAAATAAAAACACACACACACACACACAGGAATTCACACACACACACACACACACACACACACACACACACACACACACACACACACACACACACACACACACACACACACACACACACACACACACACACACACACACACACACACCACACACAAGTCAATCCTTCCCCGTCTGAATGTTGGCAAACAATTGTGAAAGAAGGTAGTTATCCTTCAAGCTTGGCTCAGTGAATGAGAATTTATGGGCTGGATTTGCATCTCCTGACCAAATCTCCTCTATAGGGTTTTTTTTTTTTTTTTTAACGTGTTCCTGGAGGTCTGTTCAAGCCAACATTAAACCAAAATAAAAAAACATATCTTCTTCACACAAACAAATGAGTTATAAACAATATTTAAAGAAGGTTGCATTCAGGAATGTCATATGAAGGATGGTGTCCTAGTTCTGTGCTGAAATGGAGAATTCCCTGGCCTCTCTGTGCAGATCCCCCTCTTTAG
>CM056381.1:85132088-85169241 GCA_029718625.1 Synaphobranchus kaupii
TAAATACTAATTCTCTCTTCGCACACAGAATATACAGGCACCCGTTAACACACAGATACCACTCTGCACCACCCACACACACACACACACACACAGACACACAGAGACACACACACAAACACACAATCGGGGTTATGATATTAGCAGTACCGAATCCAGCGCTTGCTAACAGATCTGACAGGAGCAGGTCACTGGTCACTGTCTAACAGAGGATGGGGTCAGGGATACACACTGATAATCCAGGCAGTCAATAATAACCTGATCCACACACCCACACATGATAATCCAGGCTGTCAATAATAACCTGATTCACACTCTCAGTGTGCGTTTAAACCTTTCCATTCAGTGAGAGAGGATTTTATTTATAGGTTTTTCTTTCTGCGTGTCGCTTTATGCGTCATCATTTTCTTCTTCCAAAATTAAAATGGATAATTCACTGTTAATTGTTACTTATTTCATTATATTTTTCTATTGTATTACACATTCTTCTATTGTGTGATATTGCATTGTGATTTGAAATTTAATGAGACTACAACATTGCAACCAATTATTATTTTCCTTGAACTGTCATAACAATAAAATTGTTATGGCTACATATTAAATCATTGTGCTGACAAATGTACAAGCTGTGAAAAACTGTACTGTAAAAAATTCCCTGCCAATAAAGCACCTAAAATGAAATTGAAATTGATGGAAATTGGGGGGGGGGGGGCTTTGTTTATCATCAGCCTGGCTATTAATCACTTACTGTTCAAGCATTCACAACACACAGCACCCCACAATTTGTATGTGCATCAAGAGAACCCCTTTTACGGACACCCTCGCCTACAATCCTGAGCGAGGAACAGTGTGCACCAGTCTCATTTGCACAACTGTCCAATCAGCTTGCAGTCCCCTCCCAGAATGATTCATCAGGCAGCATGAGAACAGATACCCACAATTCTCTGCTGTTGAAACATCTTGCCCTCACATGCCCCCCTCTCAGTCTCCCCCAAAAACTCTCAGATAGGATCCCCGCACCCAGCTTTATACTTAGTGGACCGCGCCACGCCCCACTTGCAGAGAGGTGGATGTTAATCTCTCTCACAAAGCCCTCTCATTCTTTTGCCCTGCGGCACTTTCACAGCGGGGGCCCCCCCCCCCCCCCAAACCCCGCCCCCCCCCCTCTGGCTGAGCAAATGCTTCCCCTTTCTCTCTCTCCCGCCCCTTTCTGAGTTTTCATCTTGGACCATGTGCATTCTAAAAATAAAAAGCAGGCATAAATATTAGCTGATACTTTTAACATTTTTTTGTCGGGACAAGACTAAGTAGTATCCAATATGTGCAGAAGAAACAGACCAGGGTACTGCTGAGGGACAGAAGTTCTGGCATTAAAGGGTATCGTCTCTCTGCGCCTTTGTTTGCATACTAACCATAAAATGGTTAACAGCCAGCAGTTTCCATACAATGGTGTGGGGAGGAAGCACTTTGTTTGGTGGATTCTGACAGCTTTCACGCTTTGATTCCTGGATATGAATAGTGAATAGTAAAAAACTAAATAAAAACACACACACACACAGGAATTCACACACACACACACACACACACACACACACACACACACACACACACACACACACACACACACACACAGTCAATCCTTCCCCGTCTGAATGTTGGCAAACAATTGTGAAAGAAGGTAGTTATCCTTCAAGCTTGGCTCAGTGAATGAGAATTTATGGGCTGGATTTGCATCTCCTGACCAAATCTCCTCTATATGTTTTTTATTTTATTTTTTTTACGTGTTCCTGGAGGTCTGTTCAAGCCAATATTAAACCAAAATAAAAAAACATATCTTCTTCACACAAACAAATGAGTTATAAACAATATTTAAAGAAGGTCGGCATTCAGGAATGTCATATGAAGGATGGTGTCCTAGTTCTGTGCTGAAATGGAGAATTCCCTGGCCTCTCTGTGCAGATCCCCCTCTTTAGAACGACCGGAGCGTTTACTGAAGTTCCTCTCAGACTCCACTCACACTAACACTAAATACAGTTGTGAGTCCACTTTTTAGGGCTCACAGTAAGGTTCACACGCAGAGCGGTACTGGAAAAGTGTGGGTGCGTGCGTGCGTGCGTGCGTGCGTGCGTGCGTGCGTGCGTGCGTGCGTGCGTGCGTGCGTGCGTGCGTGCGTGCGTGCGTGCGTGCGTGGGTGGGTGCGTGGACAGGCATGCTATAGCAGGGAGTATAGTTAGTTACTACAGTCACGGAGCTAAAAGATTGTGTGTGAAAGGGGCCATGTAGACAGACTTGCTCCTGCAGCCTCTCAGTGTGCCAGTAAATCTTTCCCCCTCCTGTGCCTGGCTGTCTGTGGCCTCCCTCAGTAATAGGTGCTATCTTCTTGATGTATTTCTCCTTGTCACAATTAACTTACCGCAATTACAGGATGCCTTGGGGCTCTAAACAACGCTCAAGTGCAGCGTTTTAGTGCAACAAAAAAAAAACAAGCGGTGCAATAAACACGCATTTTCAAAAGGAGCATTTGAGGTGACCCCCCCTGTTTGCTCTGGGGTACACAGTGGACCCCCTGTTTGCTCTGGGGTACACAGTGGCTCAGAAGGAGAAGCCTTGTAAACTTTCAGCTTACTGCATCCAACCCACAGATCCCCTAAGATGGGTGGAGGGAGGGAGGGAGGGAGGGGGAGAGAGAGAGAGAGAGAGAGAGAGAGAGAGAGAGAGAGAGAGAGAGAGAGAGAGAGAGAGAGAGAGAGAGAGAGAGAGAGAGAGATACCTCTTCCAAACTCCTTCCTGATTTGATTATAGCATAAGGTTAGCATTGATTTTCGTAAGAACCTTATTATATTATATAGTTTGTTAAGTAATGCATTAATACACAAATGGTGTTATATTGTCTGTATTAGTTTATGTAACCAACAGTGTAACTACTAGCCTATGCTATTTTAAATAGTCAGTTTCTCTGCACTGTATATCTGGTACTGATAATTTAAAAAATAATTTTAGGCTTACATTAAAATCCAAACTCACACATGCTAAATTTCATCCTCATTATTTGAAGCAGGTGTGACAGAAATATGCTGTTCATCTGTGAATAAATGTTGACGTAAATAAATTCCATAGCCCAATAGCTTGTCGCGGTTTGTGTGCTGGATCGCAGAGACCACAAGAGGGGCCAAACACTCGCAGAAACTGGAGTAAGTGTAAATGCAGGCTTACACGCGTGTAAGATACTGCACACGCATCTGAGCAGTTCGAACGGGCGCCCTGTCGCTCGAAGGTCAAGCCAGAACTGACATGAGCAGCCACTTATGAAGCTGCATCTGACGGACTGACTGACAGCTAAAGCAACGTCAATTAAAGCCCAGGAACGCGTGAACCCGATTCAAACTCGGTGACAGAGATGGATAATTAACAACTTCTGACTAGTAGTCCAATAAAGCCTCTCTACGATTTAAAGGGCGATTCATCTTTTGTTTGGGGGGGGGGGGGGGGGGGGGGGGGGGAGACAAACCCAGTAGCCAAAAAAAAAAGACAAACCCGTTTCAATGAAACGTTGATCGTAGTTGTAAATTAATGATAATCTCCAAATCTATATTATAAAATATTTCTTACCAAGCATAGAAAAGATGAAGTCTTTAGCGGTGTGGATCTCCAATGCTCTCTGGTCGTCATATTCACGTTGATCGTGTTTGCTGAATTCCTGGATCAGCTTGTTCAACTCTTCAATCCTTGCACCAGACCTGAAATCGAGTTCAGGGTAGCCGGGGATGATTTTGTTGTTGTTATTCGGGTTGTTGGGCGTTGCAGTCGGGCTGTTTCCGACGCTGTTCACGGATCCAGTCCGGCTGGCTAGAACAGGGGCCGCCATCTTCGCAAGGAAAAGCAGCGAGAGTGTCCCCCCCCTCTCCGTCCTCCTTTTTCCAATTCACAAGGCGGAAGCGTTTCAGCCTTTTCCCCTCAGAAATCAGATTGCACTCGCGTCGATCCGTGATGTCATCTCAGTAAATGCATTCTCTCCACTGACCAACATTGAAAGTATTCATATGCAATTATTTTTTTTAGAGGAGTAAAATAGGATTCTAAAAATGCCGCTTCACCTGAAATAGAAACAACCAATAGCCTAGACCATATTATTTCGAAATCGATAAAAATCAACAAGCTGCTCGTCTGAACGTCTGGGCAGACAGGCTTGGACTGTGGAGGCGCTCTGGAGACAGACCCGTATCTCCGCATCATGGAGATCAATCAGGGATGTGCAAAATGCAACCATGATAAAAAAAAAAAATAATAATAACTTGTTGAGGCATGACGCCGTCTATTTAACATAGTGGCAAGTAATCTACCACCAAGTTTAATCCACAACTGAAACAAACGTCTATTCGTCTGAGTCAGTAGGCTAATAACAAGTCTTTTCGCCGAACGAAGATCATAAATGTTAACCTACTGTACATGTAATTCAGTCTTTCGAATGATAGCCTATTAATTGGTTTAAAAAGCGTAACCTACACAACATTTGAGAAACGTGAGCGTTATAATACAGTCAAACGTGATCAGTACCATGGACAGAGCAAATGCAGCTGCATTCATCTTAAAACGAGGATACTTAACTTCAAGATAGAATGACGCTGTTCCAAAAAGAAAATAAAAAAAAGCTAGCTGACTGAAGGACTGACTGACTAGAACCTGATTTGAGCGATGTTTTTTGTCTTTCATGACAACTTTATGTTTTGGGGGAAAAAACGTCTCTCACTTTCACTGAGTTTAGTTCGCTAAATGTGGTGATCTGTTTGCACTACTTAGGCTATATAACAGGCCTACAGTTTATTTAAACAACCTGTTCATGTCGTAAATAAGGTCCACGTTTGAGTCTGTCAATTGCATAAAATGCTAATCATATAAAATAATGACACTTTAACATCATACTCGAGGCTAAACGATCGACAAATTGTCATAAGTCTGCAAAGCTGAATCTGATCAATACATCATGAACCACACAGAATAGATAGATAGATAATAGATAAATTGGAACCTCTTCTATCGTGTCACTTTGATCAAACACAGCGTTCGTCCCTTTCTTCTCAGCTAGAGGGCGCTATATGCTTAACTCAAGCAGCGCTATTCCCGTTTATGTTGATTCCTGTGACCCGGTAGGGGATAACAGAGAAGGATCGTTAAGGTCAGTCGAAGCTGGAAACATGGCGTGGAGGGGCTGTTTTCTTAGATGGACTAAAGGAGATATATTGATCTCCACTACACGAGGAAACAGGTGAGAGGTGGAAATATGTTTACGTATTTATATTTCACTTCAGGTTACGTATGGATATACGCAGATAAAGGTTGGAACCACTGCTAGCTAACTTAATTTAGCTAACTAGAATATTGCCCAGGGGTAGAGTTAAAACCCCTTAATAGATTATTTGTGTTAGCTGCTAACGTAGTTAGCCATGCGAAGTCGGTAGCTTGGAAGAACTGTAGTTAGCTAAAATTCACTGTCTTGACAGTTGCTGTGACAACCAACCTAGCTACATGACAAGCAACTTTTTTACTATTTGCCACGGTTATTTGGAAACGTGTAAGTTACATTGTGCAGACAGATCACAGCCTTGACGAGCAGCGACCGTAAAACTGTCAATCGCATTGAGGCAGTTACAACAGGCAGGCGTCATTAACTTAATCAGTAGCCTACTACTAGTCTAACAGAGAGAGAGCAAGCAAATGTGTGGTCTTGCACATGAACCACAATCCATAAACAACCTCCCCAAGAAAAACCTATACAGTAGCTTCACTGTCCAGCAGAACAGGTGCAACCAATGTAAGCAACGGCTGTAGTTTCTGTCAAGTTAATCTGTCGTCAACTCACTATGACTCATGTATTTGCTATCAGTTTTAAACAGGCACCCAGCACTTTCCTGTGTTTTTACTCAGCTTAAGAGATTAGTTCTTTCACCAGCGAAGGGTGAGTGACAGGTGTCACCTTAGCGCCTCTCTCTCTCCCACAGGTCTCCGCTCGGCTACCAGCAGAGATGTGGCTTCCGGAAAGCTCTGAAAAAGACAGAGGCTAAGAAGGAGGGTGTGGAGGATGTGGGGCTGAAGCAGTCGGAGCTCATTGAGGGGGGCCGCCAAAAGTAAGGGGGCGGAGCCTCCCAGTACCCCTAGGTCCTTTGGCAGGCTGGTCAAGCCCCTCGTCTTCACAGTTGGGGTACGTCTGTCCCAGTGCATTGAAACTGTGCTGCCACAGGCTCTACAGATTAAAGGCCCACTCAGTAATTTTGGTTGCTAAAAAAATGGTAATTGCTTACAACAAGCAAAAAGACGAAGATGTGGTACTATAGTGTAGAATTATTATACTAATAAAAATACAGATAAAGATCCTCATGAAAATCATGTCAAAAGGAAAAATAAGTATTTAAAATAAGTGCCGGGCCGACACTGCTTCCTTGTTGATCTTCTGCCTTCTGCATTTCATTCTTCTTCTTTGTTTTTAATATCTGATCTTTTCTGTAGTCCTTGTGCAGCTCATCACCATGGAAACAAACTCATCACTCACTCGTTACTTGGTGCTCACTTGTCAGATGATAAATCAAAAAGAATAATTGGTGAACATTTTTCCAAATAAACCATGCCTTGGAAATGGTTTTGTCCTATTGTGGCTGGTTACAGTAAAAAAAATAAAAATAATAATAATAATAATAATAATAATAAATAAATAAAAAAACTACGAGAACCATGATCCTCTGAGGTACATAGTTACATGATCAACTCCATATTCTTAACATTGAAAGGTCTGTCTCTGTTGAAACTGATATTATACAATTTACCAAATCTTATGAATATTAATGTGGGGGTGGGACCAATGGCAGTGACATTGTATGAGTTCTGTTCTCTTCAATGCCTCTTCATGAATACGCATGAACTATAATATCGATGAGTTATTTTTTTTTTTTTTTTGCAACATCACACTGAATATGCGCCCAGACAAGGGGCAAAGGATCACGCAGAGTCCATGTAACTTCTGCTGCAATATCCAGAGTGCTTTGGCTTTGACTAGACTACATCCTGAAATGTTGCTTTAATTTAGATTAGATATAGAAATTTAATCTTTAAAAAAATGTCACGTAGCTGCATTTATAGTCATAATTGTACTTGCTATCATACCTTAGATTTTCTCTCCCTTCAAGAAAAACAGAACTCTGGCTTTATTCAAATCATTTGCACCAAATCCTTTACTGCAGTTTTATTGATGATAAAATAATGCAGAAGAGGTAGTTTGTTCCTGCCCCAGGCTGCACGCACACTCCATTGTTTGTAAACAGGAAACGGGTAACCTAGGGAGTAGGGAAGTAGAGAGGATGGAAAGAGTACAGGAGTTGACCATCTGGATACTGTAGAAAATCTGTGGCTTAGTCAACTCTGTGACTCCTCGTGGTTACATGGGGCTTCTACTCCTGTTGACCAGTCAGTACTGTGACTCATGTTGGTTCAGTCAGTGGTGTGACTCAATTTGAACAGTCAGCTATGTGCCTCCTGTTGGTCACTGTGACCTCTGGCTCTGTGACTCCTGTTAGTCACTGTGAGCTCAGTGACTCCTGTTGTTCACTGTGAGCTCAGTGACTCCTGTTGTTCACTGTGAGCTCAGTGACTCCTGTTGTTCACTGTGAGCTCAGTGACTCCTGTTGTTCACTGTGAGCTCAGTGACTCCTGTTGCTCAGTGTGAGCTGTGACTCCTGTTGTTCACTGTGAGCTCAGTGACTCTTGTTGGTCAGTGTGAGCTCTGTGACTCCTGTTGTTCACTGTGAGCTCAGTGACTCCTGTTGTTCACTGTGAGCTCAGTGACTCCTGTTGTTCACTGTGAGCTCAGTGACTCCTGTTACTCAGTGTGAGCTGTGACTCCTGTTGTTCACTGTGAGCTCAGTGACTCTTGTTGGTCAGTGTGAGCTCTGTGACTCCTGTTGTTCACTGTGAGCTCAGTGACTCCTGTTGTTCACTGTGAGCTCAGTGACTCCTGTTGTTCACTGTGAGCTCAGTGACTCCTGTTGTTCACTGTGAGCTCAGTGACCCCTGTTGTTCACTGTGAGCTCAGTGACTCCTGTGCCGGTGGATTAACTCCATATCAGTTTACAGGCTGTTCGTTTGGCACGGCGGCGATCTGGCAGTATGAGTCTCTGAAGTGGCGTGTGCAGAGCTATGTGGACGAGACCCGGGCTGAGTGGCTGGGGAAACTACACCCGCAGACGCAAGATGATGATCAAAAACAGGTAGAGTAAACTGAGGGAGAGGGGGAGACGGGAGGGGTGGGTGGAGTTCAGGAGAGGAGAACGGGAGCTGGGCGGGGTGCCTGTGGGACAGACAGAGGAGCGTTCTTTACACTCGTCCATGGGTTCATTCCAATCACTTCTTTTCAATCCTTGCATCCTTTCCTCGCGTCCTTAGCTCCGCCCAAAGGAGGAAAGGATGCAAGGGTCAGATACGAGGACGGAGGAATCGAGGCAACATGAATTGGGTAAATGGAACGTCCTTGCTCAGTCAAGCGTCAGCGTCGTATTATACTTAGGTGCTTAACTATAATGCTTTTTGGCATCTTTTTTTAATGAATAAACGTGGCTTTTGTTAGTCATAAAGAATGAGTGTTATTATGGATTAAAACGCTTTATAATAAATGTAAAGGAACGGTAAATTGGATTTATGTAGGGGTGTACCCACTATGTGGCAGATCTGGAGAGGTGGATAATTTATACACGTCACGCGTTCCGAGAAAAAGCTTCCACAAAGGCTACACTCGTGTTTCCTCACTGAAGCATCCTCCGGGAGCCTCTTCGCTCCTCAGTCCTGAGGAGCATTTAGCGTTTTGGAATGTCCTTAAAGACGGTGAACCTCCATCGATTTCTGGGTCAGGCAAGGACCGAGGAGAAGAGGACGGATAAAATAAGCGATTGGAATGAACCCCATTCCGTTCTCTACAGGAAGTGAAAGCTGTGCCCTTTTCTGCACAGGAAGTGAAAACCGGTGTCTTGTTTTTGCAGAACGAGGACGACACCGTGTACTGGCACCGCTGGTGGAACCGGCTGTCAGATTTTCAAAAACAGGCAATTGCCATTCTGTTTCAGGTGAACCAGTGGTGGGACAATCTGACTCAGGGCCAGCGGACAGTCTCAGGTGGGCCAGCAAAGCTGGGTGAAGGTCAAGGGGGGGGGGTCCAAGGTCAAGGGTGCTTGTTAAATGATGAAACTCAGGTATTGAGCTATCTATCCACCATCTTTCCCTCCCTCTCCCCTTCCTGCACCTCAGGGATCATTGCGGTGAACGCCCTGGTCTTCTGCTGCTGGAGAATTCCCTCCCTGCAGCGCACTATGATCAAGTACTTCACTTCAGACCCTGCCTCCAGTGAGTGTGTCTGTCTGTCCGTCCATCCGTCCGTCCATCACACTCTATGTACAGCTCTTTGTATCTATGCTGTCGGCAGTTGATTGCAAGAAGTGTCGTCGAGTGACAATTTGGAGTAGATTATCGTGTTTGGAGTCGATTTGATATCGGTTTTGACTGCCTGCTCTGATTTTCCTGGGATATTGGTGTTGGCTACAGTGTTGGGAGTTGTCTTCGGTATCAATGCTTTACATTTCTGTTACCATTCATTCTATCTTTACTGTTACACTGGGCTGGCCAGCGGAGGATGGGCTCCCCCTCTATAGCCGGGTTCCTCCTGAGATTTTTTTCTCGCCATCGTTTGAGTGTTCTGTTGTCTGTAGCATTGAAAGTTGATTGATTGAAGGTTCATTGACAGGTATTGCTACTATGTGGATTATTGTCTTTCTTTCTTTTTTCTGTAATCGTATCTGTAGCCGTAGTGCACCTCCAAACTTCAGAGGCCATGTGAAATGTTGGAGTAGATCTGGGTATCGGTTGTTGACAGTAGTGTTGGGAGTTGACCTGGGTATCAATGTTGAGCGTACTGTTGGGAGTTGACCTGGGTATCAATGTTGAGCGTACTGTTGAGAGTTGGCCTGGGTATCAATGTTGAGCGTACTGTTGGGAGGTGACCTAGGTATTAATGTTGAGCGTACTGTTGGGAGTTGACCTGCATATCAATGTTGAGCGTACTGTTGAGAGTTGGCCTGGGTATCAATGTTGAGCATACTGTTGGGAGTTGACCTGCATATCAATGTTGAGCGTACTGTTGGGAGTTGGCCTGGGTATCAATGCTGAGCGTACTGTTGGGGAGTTGGCCTGGGTATCAATGTTGAGCATACTGTTGGGAGTTGGCCTGGGTATCAATGTTGAGCGTACTGTTGGGAGTTGTCCTGGGTATCAATGTTGAGCGTACTGTTGGGAGTTGACCTGGGTATCAATGTTGAGCGTACTGTTGGAAGTCAACCAAATATTAGTGTTTGTTAATTAATGTTTGACTTGGATGTGCTACTGTCTTCTGTCCTCTAGAGGCACTGTGCTTTCCCATGATCCTCTCCACCTTCAGCCACTACTCCCTGCTCCACATGGGGGCCAACATGTATGTGCTGTGGAGCTTCTCCTCCAGCATCGTGTCTCTGCTCGGCCCTGAGCAGTTCATGGCCGTCTACATGTCTGCAGGTAACGGCCACTTCCTGTTACAGCAATGACAACTTCCAGAGCAATTAGGTATAATAAAAAAATGTAAAAAAAAATTTGTACATCTGTACTAAAATTAAATATTTGCATAAAATATTTGAAAGTTTCCTCCAGATTTGCATGCCATGAAGTAATCATTCCCTCTCAGTGGAAATCCATTGGACCTAATTGCACCAAGCATTAATATCCACACACATGCACACACTACATAGCTGAGTGGGTGAACTAGTATTTAACGTGTTTCTCAGCATTTGACCCAGCCTGTGATTAGATTGGTCGGGAGATTGAGTCTGACTGTGGTGATTGACAGGGTGACCTCGGTGGGAGGCACGTCCCTGTGTGGGATCGTGGGCGGGGCCGGCGTTCAGCTCACCTGCGGGTTTGTGTTGATACTCAGGTGTGATCTCCACGCTCGTCAGCTACGTGAGTAAGACGGCCACGGGACGCCTTGGCCCTTCCCTCGGGGCGGTGAGTCTTCACGCCAAAAATGCAGATGTTGTCAGGAGCTGACATCACTTCCTCCTCCTCCTGACCTCACTTCCTGTTCTTTCCAGTCAGGTGCCATAATGGCGGTCCTGGCCGCGGTCTGTACGAAGATGCCTGAAGCCAAGCTGGGCATCATCTTCCTGCCCATGCTCACCTTCTCTGCAGGCAATGTGAGTGACTGTAAATCACACTACGCTCTAACTGCACTCAATACGGCAGGGATACTCAGGATGTGAAATTAACACCCGCCACCAGCCAAGTGCTGGTCAAATTTTGATTGTGGCTGGTAAGATTTTTATTCGAGCAGCCACTTTGGCCGGTAACTGACCAGGTTGTGTTACAAACCCCAATTCTAAAAAAGTAAAATGCACATAAAAGCAGAAAGCAGTGGTTTGTAAATTCTCTTTGACATATATTTAATTGAAAACAGTACAAAGAGAAGATATTTAATGTTTTACCTTATCAACTTTATCCCAACTTTTTTGGAACGTGTTGCAGGCATCAAATTCGGAATTAGCGTATATTTACAAAAATCAATAAAGTTGATAAGGTAAAACATTAGATTTTATCTTCTTTGTACTGTTTTCAGTTAAATATTTGTAAAAGAGTATTTACAAATCGTTGCTTTCTGCTGTTATGTGCATTTTACATACTGTACCAACCTTTTTGGAATTGGGGTGTGTATATTGTAAAAGGTAATGTGGCTGGTAAAATGTTAAAAATGGCTGGTGATTTTTAGAATGGAAAAAGTTAATGCCCTGGATACTCGTATCCGGCCCTCCAGGCCAGTAGGAGTGCTGCTGTTATTTTCTACCCAATAGCTAATTGATTGGTTAATGCCACTGATAGGCCAGAGATGTCCCAGGTTTAGATCAGTCCTGATTAAAGAGGAAGACTGAAAGCCAGCAGTACTAGTGAGGGCCATATTTCAGTATCCCTGCTATATATACTGTCCCCATGTAGTGTCTGCTGATCAGGAACACTGCTGAACTTAAGTGCAATTTGCATGTCATAAGCACGTATCACTGGCACAGTCCACTTATCATTAGCACTGCTGAATGTACCGCTGCCGTTTGCAGATAACGGACACTAACACTTGGCTGACTGGAAGCACTGTACTGTTGGCTGATCACCAGCAGCACTGATCATGAACACTTTACTGTTCATAGACTGTAGGCGCTGCCCACTGATCACAAGCAGTGTTGGCCGTCCGCTCACGTGGATTGTGAACGGCACACGCCGCTGATGGCGAGTGACAGACGCTTTACGCACGCGGTCCGTACTCAGTCAGGCTGAATTCTCTCATTAATCCCACTCGTTTGTGTCGTGAGGCAGATGGAAAGCAACACAAGTCATACAGTGAGTTGTGCTGTGTGTGTGCGTGCGTGCATTCGCGTATGTGTGTGTGTGCGTGTGTGTGCGTGTGTGTGTGTGTGTGTGTGTGTGTGTGTGTGTGTGCGTGCGTGTGTGTGCGCGTGTGTTCGTGTGTGTGTGTGTGTGTGTGTGTGTGTGTGTGTGTTCGTGTGTGTGTGTGTGTGCGCGCACATGCGTGTGCGTGTTTGTATGTGTGAGTTAGTGAGCCGCAGTGTAGGTGTACGAATCCAAGTGTGTGTGTGTGTGTGTGTGTGTGTGTGTGTGTGTGTGTGTATTTCTGCAGCAGGTCTGATCACTGCCTGTATTACTTTGCTCTCTCTAGGCCTTAAAAGCTATTATCGCTATGGATACGGCTGGCTTGGTTTTTGGATGGAGGATTTTCGACCATGCGGCCCACCTGGGAGGAGCCCTATTTGGAGTGTGAGTGTCCGATCTCCACCACTTCCACCGTGTACAAGGGGAGGAAACTGCGGTCTCCCAGAGCCAAAATGGCTTCCTATTTACATGAAATTCAGGCTTTGTGTACGGGGGCGGGCCGGCCTCAACTATATCACAGTGCAGCTATGTCTGTCTGCCTGTGTTATGCGATTGTCTGTAATGAGCTTGTGCCTGTCTGCCTGTGCGAGCCTCTGCATTGTATTTGTCAGACTGTGAGTCTGTTGGTGCATCTTTGTGAGCGCGTCCCACGTTCCTTACTTCCTGTTTCCTTTTCCACAGGTGGTACATTGCGTACGGTCATAAGCTGATCTGGAAGAACCGCGAGCCTCTGGTGAAGATGTGGCACGACCTGCGGACCAAGGGACCTGGCGGGGGTGGAGCTCTCTAGGCCCCTGGGGGTGGAGCCAGGGGCTGATGCCGACGTGGCCCTCGGGGGCGCAGTTACAGGATTTTGTGCGTGGAGATTGGACAGGACGCTGACTGGGGGCGGAGTCAAGCATGCCTGTGAGAGGAGAAGTCTGCTGCCGTCAATAGCAGGAAGATACGCCACGCCCGGTTTTGGGATTTTAAGTGACCGCCCGCCCCCCCCTCCCACATACACAGCAGCCCAATGTGGGGGCGATGGAAACCCCTCTGACTGAGTCTCCCCCCTCAAAGGATTTTGGGGCGGGCTGTATTTCTATGGTTTTGCTGCCGGTTTTGCTGCCGGCATAATTTTAAAGTGAAGTGACCTTCTCATTATGTATCTTAGTGAAAAGTAGTCCCGGTGTGGGACGTAAGGCCAGTCGGGAGGGAGGTTTCCTGTTTGTGGGTGAAACACTGAGAGTAACTTTTCAGCCACAATAATGGCAATAAAAACCTCCCTCACACCCTCAGGAAATCCAGTGTGGACCTTCTCGCACCAGAATATCAACACCAACACACCTAAATATCAACACCAATATCAGCACACCTACATATTAACACTTAGATATCAACACCAGCACACCAACATATTAACACTTAGATATCAACACCAGCACACCTACATATTAACACTTAGATATCAACACCAGCACACCTACATATTAACACTTAGGTATCAACACCAGCACACCAACATATTAACACTTAGGTATCAACACCAGCACACCAACATATTAACACTTAGATATCAACACATGCATCTCAACAGAAACCCCAGCAATAAAGTTTTTTAGGTAGAGTATTCTGGGGGCAATTGTAACGTGTCAATTGTAACACAATTTCTTGTTACAATTGCCCCCAACCCTGAACACATGAAACTAGTTAGCTTGCTGGATAGAATCTCAGCTCTAGCTTGTTTCAGATTGGTGCAATTTTATGGTGTTGCAATTGCCCCCTGTTACAATTGCCCCCAGAATACTCTACAGGGCTAGCAAGAATATCTGAAACCAGATATCTGGGAGTTGTTAGATAAAGTTTTATTCTGATAATTTGTTCAGATATTGTATTGCATCTTTACAAACTCCACAACAAACGGTGATGCACATAGTGATTCTAAACCGTGGGTGAACTGTTCGTTATTACACTAAACTCATGACGTAGAAAAAAAGTTTTATTTTACAGAAATAGTTTTGTTTTTTTCCCACAAAATGGTGTCTCAGAAATACAACATTAATACTCAACATAAATCAGCTAGTAAGTGCTGGTAAAGTTTTCAGCAAAAGGAAAATAATAAATCCTTCTATTTAAATACAAATGCATTTGACTTCCTTTGTGTTGGTAATGCTTCATTTACACACAATGGGCCTCATTCACAAAACATGCGTCCGTAAGTGCTTGCGAACGTTTCAGCATTTATTTATTTATTTTTTGCCTTGTTCGAATTTGTTCTTTGGGAAGATCAAAATCTATTTGTGTTTGGAAAAATGCATAAAGGCATACACATAAGGTGTTTCTATTTATAATGCTTTCATTTTGAGTAGTTACTGACCTCATATTAACGGAAAAATATTTATCAATACAATTACATTAATATTATAATATATTGCTGTTAAATAGGCTATTGACTAACCTATCTGAATAACCTCTAAATTTTTAGTTTTTGATTTCAATTTCAGTTTTTCAGTTCAGTTTTAGTTAATTTTAAGAGCAGGTTTTCTAGTTTAATTTTATTATGTTTTTTTTTTTCCACACATAGTTTTTGTCTTAGTTTTAGTTTAAGATAATAACCATAGGCCTCACTCATTGATTCACTAATCACTTTATGAACACATTTGTTCTTAAGACTTTCTTTAAAACATTATTACAAACGTTTTGAGATTAACTAATGTTTGCGTTCTGAGCTTCTGTTGAAAAAAAAAAATTAATAAAACATTGGTAAATGTCAGAATTTTCATAAGAACATTTTAAAGAAAGTCTTAAGAACAAATATGTTTGTAGAATGGTTGGTGAATTAGGCCCATTGTTGGGAATGCATGTAATTAATTTTGTTTATTGATAACATTACATTACAGGCATTTAGTAAACGCTCTTATCCAGAGCGACTTACACAACTTTTTAGTATTCTATTTTACATATCCATTTCATGCAGCTGGATATATACTGAAGCGATTCAGGTTAAGTACCTTGCTCAAGGGTACAACAGCAGTGTCCTACCTGGGAATCGAACCTGCAACCTTTCGGTTACAAGGCCAGTTCCTTAACCATTGTATTACTATTGATGATGATTGATAATGATATGTAAAGACCCACAAGCATGCAGCCAAACCTAACACTTAGCAATGGCTTATTGTTGCTTTTGGATGAGCTTAATCGTGGAGAGAGAGCGCGTGCGTCTTTAGGGACTGTGCAGATATGTTTGCGAAGAGCGATGAATGGCTGATTTTGGCACACGACCCTGATGCCTTTTATGGGATTGTTAGGTTGTTTCCTTTTGAAAATCAACATGAGCAGGAAATTTACGAACAATTGGCCTTCATCCTCTGATCCACCTCGGATACGTACGAAATCGAAGGTCTGCAGACGTCATGAATCCCAGGTCAATTATTTGTAGAAGCCTTTTTTTTTTTTTTTTTTTGAAGAAAAGTAAGATGAATGTATTAAAAGTTTTGTAAATGAGGCCCATTGACTTAAGAATAAGAAATACTGACAATATCAACAATTGAACCTCAATACTCATTTTAAACTTCAGTGGTCGATGACATCACTAACATTTTATCTACACTGGAACAGCAATGCTGAAGGGAACTGCGGCAGTAACCAGCCGGACAATAAAGCCGTAATCAGTCAACGAGTTCGTCCAGACAGCAGAACAGCACCTGTCAGTTGCTGATAGGTGTCTTTAATCTGGCGATCATTCATTTCCAGGTAAGCCGTGGTGAAGGTGAACTCTGGTCCAGGTGAGCACTGATCCAGGTGAGCTCCGCTCTAGATGAGTTCTATTCCAGATAAGTTTTGGTTCTGATGTAGTCCGCTCTAGATGAGTTCTATTCCAGATAAGTTTCGGTTCTGATGTAGTCTGTTCTAGATGATCTCTAGATACGTTTCGGTCCTGATGTGGTCTGTTATAGGTGAGTTCTAGTCCAGGTAAGATTTGGTCCTGGCGTGGTCTGCTCTAGATGATTTCTAGTCCAGATAGGTTACGGTTCTGATGTGGTCTGTTCTAGATGACCTCAAATCCAGCTAAGTTCTAGTCCAGGTGAGTCCTGGTCCAAGCGAGTGTGCTGGGTCTGCCCTCAGTGTGGGAAGGTCCACTTCTGATCCTCGTTTCCTCTCTCCCTCGCTCAGACTGGGCTTGGAAGAAGAACCAGGACCGGTTGGCAGAGCTCACTCATCTCCTCCCCCAGCACGACCTTCAGCCTATTGTTCGATTCCCTGTGAAGCTGCAGAGAACAGAGTCACCTCACACACCTCCCGCCCAGCTGATCCTTCCAAATCACCTCCCTCCACCAGACCTGGGCTCAAATAGTATTTGTTTTGGATTCAAATACTTTTCTGTGCTGTATTGATCTCACCTGGTGCATTAGAGCCTGCTAGGAGGAGTAGACGGGGTGTGGTTTACACTTTTGGGTTTATTTAATTCGTTCCAATACACACCCCTCCCGTCACATATCGTTCCCCTTAGTCACCCTCTTGGCTGTATAGTCAGGTGCAGGTGCGTACGGGCGTGGAACTCACCAGCGCATCTGGCAGCGGTTCCTTGGGCCAGCAGGTATTTAGGAAGGCAGGGCAGCACTTTGTCACAGACCAAAATGCGGCGAGCGCCATACCTGCAACCGTCACCACGGCAACGCATGCGACTGTTGGCTTCAGCCAGATGCGGGTGGGCCCCGGGGACACTGCGAGTAAAGAATGCCAATTCTTTAATGCCAATAAAACATATAGAATAGAGAGAGAGAGAGAGAGAGAGAGAGAGAGAACAAATGGACATACTCCTCGGAGAGGATAAATATTCTGCTAATTTGGCTGCAGATTATGTAGCTTCTTGCCACAGCCGGAGAGACAGCAGTGACCTGCTAAACTGATAAAATAATTATTTCAAAATTAAAAAATGATTTAAATAATTAGTCTGTACATATAGTATTATAGTAATAATAATCCGTAATTGTTTTTGTTTTTATTTTACGATTATTACTACCATTGTTTTATGCTTCGTGTGCTTTGGCAACATGTATGAAAATATGTCATGCCAATAAAGCAAGTTGAATTGAATTGAATAGAGAGAGAGAGAGAGCGAGAGAGAGAGAGAGAGAGAGAGAGAGCGAGAGAGAGAGAGAGAGAGAGAGAGAGAGAGAGAGAGAGAGAGAGAGAGAGAGATCATCTGCCACAGGCTCAGGGAGACCGGCCCTTTCAGCACGGCGCTCACCGGAGATGTCGAAGCACTGCGTCTCGGTGCTGGCGCTCCTCTTGTTGTGCAGGACGGTCTGCGCGCTCAGGCAGTACGTGATCCCCGCCTCCAGGCCTCCCAGGTGAAAGGGGTTCCTCTCCGCGGTGACGTACTGAACGGAAGCCTGTAGGGGACACAGCCCACGTCAGTCGGGCGGGACTCAGAGGCCAGGGGCCCCGGGGGTCCCAGGGAACACGGCCTTCGGCCCTCACCTCCAGCTCCAGGCCCTTCCTCCAGTGCTTCAGGGTCACGTCCACCGTTTCGCTGAGGTCCGCAAACGCCAACTGGATGGAGTCCCCGGATACGGTCGCTCTCATTTTCGGGGCCGTCAGGTTGGCTGTTTTCGCGGGCGGAGAGAGAAACCAGAGTCACGCAAACCGCAAAACGACCCAGCTCACAGAATTCTACAGCGCTGCGGCGTCACGGGGACGCTGCGTTTTCGTTGGGGACGGCGCTATTAAGCAGCGTCCCCTAGTATTTAAGTGTAATTCCCAGACACATTGTTACAGCGCTGTCAGAACGTTTTCACATGGCAACGTCATTGCCCACCACCTGGCAACTTGCGGCGTGTCAACTAGGAAAGGGATTTAATTGCATTAAACAGCACGTGGGCCGGCTCTGTGTAGCGGTTGGGGGCAATGGTCTGTGAACTTGTGGTAAATATTATTGTTCCGGGCCCAGGAGTAATATAATAATATAATTTTGTCCCAGCAGCCCTGCTGAAAGATGTAAAGTAAAAGAAAAGCCATTATCATACAATATAATAATTTTTCTCAATGTGATCTGTCTAGCTAGGCTGCTAGCTAGTCACCATAGTGAATAGTTAACTGAAACGGCTATCGATATGTAAGGGAATGTCTTCCAGCTAAGTTTGAGACAAACGCTAATGGCTTCCATGTATCCAATATTCCCTTTTCGACACGTTGTTTTGATACACTGTTTAGATATGTTGCAATAGTGATCAACAAAGTTAGCTACCATTGTATCATAGATTATCTTGGAGTTAATATGAGTCATCTTAAATGTTGTTTATTGACACGTCATCAACATTAGCTAACGTTCGCTAAGTTAGCTCATGATGAATGCATACACTGCTGTATTTTAACAGACCCAAATGGAGGAAGGATCGGCCTCATCCTCAGATGTGATGAGAGAGGCTAGCACAGTTGACGTGACTAAACTAACGTTATTGTACCCCCTTTGTGTTGGTAGCTTTCTCAAGAGGATTTTAACAATGAATTTCAATCATTTGATTGGTCTGTGTATGCATGGATCTATGTCTTTTCATATGACGGTTCAATAAACTTACTTGAACTTGAACCATGAAAAGGCAAAATAATGGTGCATCTAAAACTTTTTTCCCCAATGTAACAATTGAAACCTAAACAGGTAAACATATATATGTAGGCTACTTAAAGTATTCACTTGGAATATTAATGGAAGGTATTTAGCTGACTTATTTTTCATGTCATGTTTCCTCAAGCAGGAAGAAGTTGAGCCAGTTTTGAAGGAAGGTACAGAAAATATTAGTGATACCCTGATAAGATAACTTTCAAACAGGGAACGTTAAAATATTGGATGTGCCACAAGTTATGCCAAATATTGTAGAAATGCAGGAAATTGCATGTAATGAGAAATTTCCGGTCTGGAGGAGTACCTCCAGACCTCCCATATTAAATGTCCCTATCACTTCTCAAATTTAAGCTACGCCCTTGGTCTGCATGCATGATGTTTTGAGCAAGCAGTTTCCATGTTATAGTATTCCTGTGCGTGTTTTTAGTGGGTTCCCCATGTGTGCACATTTGCATGTGATCGTCTGTTAATGAACATTGGTATGTACAGCTTCAGTGATCCGCATGTGTGTCAGCCAGTCAGCCAGTCAGCCAGTCAGCCAGTCAGTCAGCCAGTCAGTCAGTCAATCAGATAGTCAGATATTCACACCAGGGCCAGGAAAGATGGTAGAGATTTCCTTGTGTGTTTTGTCTTTCAGACATACGCTTCTCATTAGACAGCTGCATGCTGACAAGAAGCCAACGTCCACGGGATAGTATAAACACTGTTATAGTATAAACAGGGTCTCACACACACACACACACACACACACACACACACACACACACACACACACACACACACACACACACACACACACACACACACACACACACACACACACACACACACACACACACACACACACACACACACACACACACAGGAACACATCTCATAATTGCTTACTCTGTCTCCGGTTGAAAGGCAGTCCGGGGCTGGCCCAGTCCGAGACGAGGCCTCCGCATTCGGCCCTCACGCGGACGTTGTAGTCGGAGTCGGACCCGAAGCCGGGAGTCAGGTCGCAGACGAGGCTGTTGATGTTCTGACAGTGCGGGGCATCCTCCCAGCTTCCGTTCTTAATGTAGAGTTCAAAATACCTGCGGTGAAACAAATCGCACTCAAAAACCCAAACCCAACACTGCAACCCTCCTCGTTCCACACTTCATACGCGAGACTGTGTGTACTGTGCACTGGGACCCGCTCTGAACTGACCCAAAAACCATGGTCCATGTACAGCACCAGAAATGACACAAAGTACACTCAGAATCATATAGAACAAAATTAAAAATATGAGGTCTTCATATTGAATCACTGACAGACACACTGTTCTGTTACTGCAGCACTGAGACACATGTTCCTGTAAAGCGCACACACACACACACACACACACACACACACACACACACACACACACACACACACACACACACACACACACACACACACACACACACACACACACACACACACACACACACACACACACACACCCTAGACTCACCCCTGGTACTGTACAGAGTAGCTGACAGGATGGCAGGGGACCTGCAGGGGGACCCATTTTAGCCAGTGCTTCATGTTGGTTGATTCAATGAGGACTCCCTGTGGTAAGGGTAACTTCCCCATATCTGCGTTTTACATAAAAACGGACATGTCAACATAACACACCCAGCTCCCGCAAATTAAATCTGACTAACTGACAGCATGTGGGTCCTTTTATTTACAGACTCAAACAGTAAATATGAAGCAACCTACTGCATGTATGGGCCCTTCACATAGAAGATAAAGTCTCACTCACTTCCCTCACCAGCCCTCTCCACCACACACACACACACACACACACACAAACACGCACACACTGCAAAAACCAAAAAATAAGTCAATCTTAACAAGCAGATATTTAGACTTAAACAATCTTATTTCTATTACTTTTTTGCTGAATAAGACAAAAAGATTGCCAATGGGGTGAGTTTTACTAAGTTGAAGATTTTCCAACGGGGTAAGACAATTTCTCTTGAGAAGCAAAAAGTAACGTTAAACAAGCTAATATTTTCTACTGGAGAGAAAAAAAAGGCTCATTACAAGACTAAAACAAGACATTTTTTGCAGTGGCATGCACGCACACACACACACACACACACACACACACACACACACACACACACACACACACACACACACACAACTCACGCACACACACCAACTCACACACGCACACACACCTCTGAACTCTCTCTCCTGTCTATAAACCTTACGCATCCCTGGTATGCACCCCTGGTAATGAAACACCACGCACGCGCTGACACGCTGTTGATTTGTCATCCCAGTTTATGAGATTCCACAGAGAGAAATTCCGAAATGCACGGCAAACCCACGTCTCCGAGGCATGCACTGTTCCCTCTCCAGTCGCACCCTAAATGTGATTCCGAGAGGGATGTAGACGGGATTCATTTTTCCCGGCTGTCGTCGTGCGGTGTTAGCATCGTTCTTTAGTTTGAACGCCGGTATTCAAAAAAATAATCTTTTCATCCCACGTGTAAGAGCACATCTCAAATTAACCGAGGACGTGTTTGTCCAGATCACATTCTCTGCATGTTAGCTTCTCAGCCCCCGGCCATGGCCTCAATCTTTCACTGACTTCTGCTCATCAATCTTTCACTGACTTCTGCTAATCTTTCTACCTGCAGTCTTTACAATCTCTACAGTCTTCAAAGGACTTACTGTAGCCAAGGTCATACCACAGTGGAGTTTAATGAAAAGACATATAAGTAGTATGTGTAAATGTTTATATTTGTGTGTGAGAGAGAGCGAGATGTACCTTTGTATGCCTACGCTTGTGTGTGATGTGCCTGTTGAGTGTGTGTATTTGTGTGGTTTATGTATGTATGTTTAAATCCAATAACTATGGTACCAGGTCTCAGGACTTCTTAGCCTTAGATACACCACATATAAATACTGAGCTGGGCAAAACAGGGTTTCAATATTATGCCCCTCATAATTGGAATGAATTGCAAAAACCTTTTAAACTAGAATCTCTTATTCCTTTAGAAAATTTTTAAAGTTTTATACATGGATTTTCTTAATGTTGTATGTACTTGTTTCCTTTGATATATCCCTGTATGATGTTTGAATGCTGAATGTTAACGTGGCTGAATTGTACTTGTTTTTAAATTTTATACATGTTTTTATTTTTGTTCGCAGGTCTCTCTTGTAAAAGAGATCTTGATCTCAGTGAGACTACCTGTAAAAATAAAGGATAATAAATAAATAAATAAATGTGTGTGTGTGTGTGGTGTTAGGGTACGGTACAGTACCTGTCTCTATGAGAGGGATAAGACGCAGAAGCAGGGGAAGCACAAGCATCAGGGCAGATGGTCCCCCATTCTTAGGCATTCCTTATGGAAATGTAATATACTGCAGTATATTTTAAATATATTGCGACGATGATTTTGATATATTTACAATATACTGCAGTATATTCTTTTTCCATGAGGAATCCCCTGCTGCCCCCACCCCACCCCCCAGTCCTTGGTTCTTCTGTCCGTCTGTCTGTCTGTCTCCCCAGCTCCTGGACAGGAGCCCGTTGCCTCACTGTCAGAGCAGGATGAGCGTTTTGGAGGGGCTGCAGCCGCTGGACTCTCGATCAACGCAGCTCACCCCTGTCCATCCTCCTCCCTCCCTCTAGAGAAATAGCAACAGATAGATGTCGAAGTAGTTTCTCTAAAAGTAGGGTACCAAACAATTGTATAAAGCGCACACCACAGAGGGTTCTTCTTACCGTTAAATAAACAAGGGATCCTTAGCTTCCGGCGCCGGTGGCCTGTGCACGCAGGTACGAGTGTGTACAAGTGTGTTTGACCAGTGTGTGTTTGTGTGTAAGCGGCGCAAATCCGTTTGTGTGCGTATGCGATAAGTACGTTGTGCTCTGTGCATGTTTGAGTGATCGAATGGTTATACGATGTGCTCCTTTCGGCTGGCGGTGATTCAGTGTCAGTACTGTCACGGGAGCGAGCTAGACCTGTTCTACCTGCTTTCATTATCACATCACCACTCTCCTCCATATATCACCTCCCTTTTCTCTATGGCTTATTCTCACAGTGAAAATCATTAAAACGTTTTAATACAAACATTACGCTTACCTCTGAAGTTGAAAAAATTGTAGGTTAACCCAGAACAAAAAATGAACTGCAAACTCTAACGATAGCTCCCGAACACAACCGAAACCCAACCCTAACCCTACCTCAAACCTAAGGCTTAACACATTTCTGTCTCTAACCCTGATCTCAGCCATTAGCAAAAAATGAAAAATCAGCTCATTAATACATCAGAGTACCACCATGTGATTTTTACATTGAAAGCATTTATTGCAAAATATGAACCTATTAAATGTGTAAAAATGTAAACATAAAAATATGTTGTGATCGGTGGACATGTTGTAATTCTTTTAAAAAAAGTTTTTTTGCTATCGATTTTACTCTCTTAAAGTATATATACTATATATACTGCTTTGGCTGTTGTTTTGGCTGTTGTCCACACGCACAATACAGCAGTCATTTAGTCTCATGGTGCTACAATAACAATAGTTCTTGATTGTATTACGCATCCAGGTAAAGGGCTAGTCCTTACCACAGTCAGGAAGATAGTGGCAATAATTAACACATTAAACAGGATTACGCAAATATATATAATGTACATTCATTTTTAGTAAGTTAGCAAAATACCCTTTTTATTTTTTACTCAAACAAATGCTTTTTGGAAATCTACAAAGCAATGGAACACAGTATGTCTTATTTTATGGACACAATTATTAATTTGGATGTGTAAACGTGAACGTGCTGGTATAGTGTTCTTCAAGGAAGTATAAAATTGCTCCATATCTAATACTATTGTGCATGCTGTCTAATATCTCTTGTAGTTGTTTGCTTTCTGACAGACACAATAGGAATTGTCACTTCTTAATAACAGTTGTCAGGGAAGTAACCTACACTTAGACAGATGTTTATGGCTGCTATGGATTGATCTCGCTGAGGATACCGTCTGGCCTGTAGTTTTCCTGACTAGATCCACTAGTCTCTCCTTTAGCTCCTAATTAGTAATAGGGGAGTTCAGAGTGTGTTTATTTTTAATAAAAGAAATCATCTTCACATCTCTCTCTCTCTCTCTATCTCATGCCCTCGCTTACGTTACTGTACTAGTGTGACATTGGACTCTTGCCTAATCTCTGAATTGTTGTGACAGAAATTAATCTTTTGTGTGTGTGTGTGTGTATGTGCGTGCATGCCTGTCCATACGTGTGTGTGTGTGTGCATGTATTTGCATGTGTGCCTGTGTAGCTGTATGTGTGTGTGTGTGTGTGTGTGTGTGTGTATGTGCATGCGTGCCTGCCTGTATGTGTGTGTATGTATGTGCGTGCATGCCTGTGTATGTGCGTGCATGCCTGTGTATGTGTGTGCATGCGTGTGTGTGTGTGTGTGTGTCTGCATACACATGTGTGGGTGTATTAACACATTTGCGAGCCATCTGGGAGGGAAGTCCAGTCATGCTAACAGCTGAAGAAGAGGGGAAGATCCTCTGTCGTACTGAACTTTCTGTGCCAACAGAAAAGAGGCGAAGAGAAGGTTCCGGATTCCTGCTCTTCTAGGATCCCAATGAGGGAATAAGCAGACTCATAACCAAGCCATAAAATCATAAAGGCTTTACATCCAGGCGGAAAACCAGTGTCTCTCTGGGGCTGGGGCTTCACAAAGCTCAAACAAAATGTATTGTTGGGGCACAGCGAAGGTCTTCCACAGTCACCCTGACCTCCTCTGACCTGTGACCCCATTACTGCTCCAGTATCCAGAGCAAATGAGGGGGTGACCTACCATCACTGTACTGTACTGTAGCAGAACATCCAGTGCACGATCTGATCTGGCTGTTCTCTCAGAACTACAGCAAAACCTTATTTACTTTTTTTTGTTATATCCAACCACTTGTTGATCTGCTTTTGAAGTCAGGGTTAAGGTTACACCTTGCAACCTTCATGTAACCTTCAACCACAACGATACCTGGGCCAGCAGGAGATCAATGGCGTGCCTGTCTCAAGAACTAATCCACGTCTGCCTGTTTATCTCTAACTGGGAGATGCATTCAAGAAGCAAAATATTTTGTTACCATTGACCTGGAATGCTGTGTTCAGTAAATGATTCTGCATATTTGAAATGTTTCCCTTTGCCCGAGGGAAGGGGGGTGTCCATTGGGGTAACTAGAAGCAGCATGTGACATATGTAAGACTTTGTGTCACAACACAAATGCCCTATCAGCAGCCCCACATGAACACTGTTCAAGTGGACATTCAATTCTGTCTTTTTTAATTAAGTTTTACATTCCAGGTAAAACTGTTGCAATGTTTTTTTTTCTTGAATGCAGTCCTGTCTTTATGTCTGTTTCCTTACAGAAGAGCAGGGCTTTCCTGTCTGTTAATCTCAAAAGCGCCCTGCCGTCTGTCTCTAACCTACCATGCTGTATGTCTGCCTAACTCTAACCGGCTGTTTTCTTTCTCTTTCTTTCTCCCACAATTCTGTGCTTGTTGAAGATAAACAAAGCCCTTTACTGCTGTGAAAACAGTACAGGCCTGCAGGGCAGGAATCTGTATACAAATCAGGAACTTTCCTTTGTTTTAAGGCCACTTTATATCTGTTTTTCCTCAATCTGTGTATAGCAACATGGAAATATGCTTTTACATGTTTTATGCCATGAGCTATGTGATACAAGACCATCTTATAGTGTTAATAACGCAGCGTTGTCTGTAGTCATGCTGTGTGTACCTTTGTGACGTTTTTGTTTGGTGTGTTTGGATAGGTTAGTTATGTGTGTATGTATGAAAAATCAATAAAAAACGTTGATCACAAAAAAGAAAAGAAAAACAAAGCCGCACTAACGTGAGACCGGGAGCTTCACATTTTTCTTCAAATTATTGTTACTTCTGTACTTGACTTTGTTTTTACCATCAACTTTTATTTTCAATTTATATTTGTGAAATTTGTATTGCAGATAATTATTAATAGGTAAACAGGTACATACATGTTAATACGTAACACATATAAGTAGCCTACATGTGCAGTAATTCAGGTATGCTTGCATGTGTGAGTTTGGGAGGATACTACAATAGATGGCCTATTTCATATTTGTCTCAAATAAACTTTTGCACTGTTTGAAACCACTTGGGGCTTTAATATAACCTTTAGCGTGAACAAAACCTTTTAGCACACGCAAAACTAATAACATAACCAATAATTGGTCATGGTAGTACATTCGTTTTGCACCAATCATTTGGTTGTATTATTAGTTTTGCGTGTGCTAAAAGGTTTTGCACATGCTAAAAGTCTTAGTAAATCAGGCCCTAAATGTTTTAAATTTTAACATGTTTTAGGGACCAATCTGTATGAAATATAAAAAAAATTGATGATTGGTTTCATGGAAAATTTAAATGCCTTTAACAGACTCTTAAGAGTATTTGACAAGCGCATTTTCATATACATTCATACAGGCTGCCAGCAGTCTGAAATCTGGGGAGTACTTTTTTGTATAATATTGCAAATGCTCCCCTCTGTTGGAGAACAAACAAAACTGCAATCGAACAAAAACAAAGAATGCACAACATGCTTTCCCTTTTTTTAACTATTAATCTGTGTGCCTTTTTAAAAGAATTAACCTGCATGCATAGCCTATTTAAAATGCAACGGTCTTCCAATATTTAAATAAATCTTGCCCCGTTATTCATAGCGTCCAAGCCTGGATTTAAAGTTGCACTTATAGATCACCATGTTAGCTAGGCTAGTATATCGGATATGAATACACATACAAACTAACACACATGAAAATAAGAAGGACAAATTACACTTTTGACAAAAATGCCATTTGAGGACAAGTTACTGTTAAACAGTAGCCTACGTAGACCATGCGTTTGCTGATACCGAAATCGGATCATCTTCAGGCTCCACTATAATTAAATTGCGATATTTATTACATGCTGCACCTTTAAGCGAAACGGTGCAAAGAATGGCGAAACGGGCTTCACTATCTGGCGTCAGTCCACGGATGACGTGCTGCTTACCTAATTTTTACACGACGATCTTACTGAGAGGACCCTGTCACCCTTTTGGATGTTGCTCCGTTAGCCAACAAGATAGTGGACAGACATGGAGATCGTGATATTTATACAATAAGACTCGAGTCTACGCTCTCCCCCGAACACAACAAACATCTGTTCGTCCGGACGGGACACTGTTCCCTGGCGCCGGGAATTGGTTTACGTAGGTGGCTTTCTTTTGGTTTTTAGAAAAAGCGATGTGCAGTTGGAAGCTGATGACTTCGGTAGGCTACACGGAAATGTGTTGTTAAGCACACTGGCCTGCAGTAAAAACGACACAGCAGAGGCTAAAACGTTAACGTTTGGTAGCACTTGCTAGCTATTTAGCCTACGACTCAAGCGATTGAATATGCGATCGCATTCCTCACAAGTTATTTAATGAACAGCATCCACTGATGCAACAAGCTCATTGCTAGTATATCTAGATGACTTAACCTAGCCTATGTTATCGTTTAGTTTCCAGTCGTACCCCGATAAAGCTTAAACGAAGGCATGCGATGTTAGCTACAGGGCTTCAGTCTCTCAATCTAGGGCAACGTTAGTTGCCTGTTGGCAAGCTGCTGTGTCAAATAAATTCATAACATTCTGTGCAACCGCGTGTTTATGGGTCCACGGGTCGTTGCAGGTGTGCTTCTGTGAGTTGACTGAAGTTTGTACCGAGCAGACTTAAATTTAGCTACGTCCTAGCAACCGACAATTCTGTAGGGGCGTTTAATAATGACACCAAAACTGAGAAGGATGTGCCTAGACTGGATCCATCCCTGGGGAGATTTTTCCCGGCATAGCAACGCCGGAGTTGTGACAGAAGCAGGAGATCGTCGCGGTCTGTACTGACCTCCTGTCAATCAGTCATGACATCAATAAGTTTAATCGCTCAATCAATTATTGAATCAGTCAAAATGAATTTGCAGTGCAGTTGTAATAAATTGCTGATAAATAAATCAGATGATGGTGGCATTCCATTGAGTCTCAGTCCTAATTAAATCAGTGGCTCCATTTAATATTGTTATTATTATTTATTGTATAATTTAATTTTGGTTGCCGCCCTGTTGCGTATTTACAGATTCCGCAGGCGTTGACGTGCTAATTTGACGATAGCTCTTTGTGTTCATAAACAACGAGCGGATTGAGAGGTAGAGCAGGGGTGTCAAACTCCAGTCCTGGAGGGCCACAGTGTCTACAGATAGTGGTTTCCTTTCAATCAGCCGCCAATTAAGGCCTTGAGAACAAGGCGTGTGGATTCCTTAGCCAGCCAATGACTTAAATGAATCACTTGTGCAGAAACCCACCGAAACCAGCAGACGCCGCGGCAGTTGATTACACAGTTAACTCACCTCACCTGGTTTCTTTGGTCTAAGTAGTTGCTGTATTTAAGGTGAAAACAAAAACCAGCAGACCCTGCGGTTCTCCAGGACCAGGGTTGCCTAACCCTGCTATAGACCTACATCAGAGGTGGGCAACGAGGGCCGTATCTGTTTCTGGTTTTCATGCCAACTTCTGGCCTTAATGACCTAATTAGCTCTAATATTTACGCCATCTGACATTTTAGCTACAATTCTTAATAAGCGCATGAATGACAGCCGAAGACTTCTTGTGTCCCTATATGAAACATTTTAATGTGATCTAATCTACCAGTGTTGGTGTAAACAGAAATAACAAAACCTGCATACACACCGGCCCTCCAGGACTAGAATTGCCCACCCCTGACCTACATGAAATGCAAAATCTGACTGATTTTCCAAAAACATTGACCAGTGCTTTAAAGTGACATCTTGAATAATGTCTCCTTTTCACACAGTCAGATAGTGGGTTAGTCGATTAAAAAATACATGCTCCTATACTAGGCGTACCTGAGAATTCTGTTCTGAAAATTGATCTTTCCTTTAAAACAGGGATCTCAAACTCAAATCCTGGAGGGCCGCTGTGTCTGCTGGTTTTCGATGTGTTCCTGCACTTAAGTGTTCAATTTAAGTCAAGGCTAAAGAGTCTGCACACCTTGTTTCCAAGGCCTAAATTGGCTGCTGATTGAAAGGAAATCACAAAAACCAGCAGACACAGCGGCCCTCCAGGACTGGAGTTTGAGATCCCTGCTTTAAAAAGAAAGAATAAAAAAACAATTGTGCATTTAACTTTGTACGAGTGCCGGAAGAGTTAAAAGTGTTTCAGACTATTGACCCATGCCTGGTTCTTTTAAGCCTTCAGTTGTTTTTGAAGATGTTTTGGGGGTGGCTGCACAGAGAGATAACGGTGTGCTGATGTGTGTGTGTGTGTGTGT
The DNA here is from genome assembly GCA_029718625.1 of Synaphobranchus kaupii. Taxonomy (NCBI): domain Eukaryota; kingdom Metazoa; phylum Chordata; class Actinopteri; order Anguilliformes; family Synaphobranchidae; genus Synaphobranchus; species Synaphobranchus kaupii. The sequence goes on from CM056381.1 coordinate 85,161,570, forward strand.
GTGTTGGTCGGAAGGTGGGCGTTCCCTAAAGTTTGGGAACTGCTGAGTGAAGGCGTGTGTTAGGCTGCTGCCGGTTCCACGGGGGGGCATGTCGGAGCCAGGGGCACAGGCGGGGTGCCCGTGGAAGAGGCACGTTGTGGACCAGCTGAAGCAGAGGGACCGGGTGCAGAGGCAAGCCTTCGAGGAGATCATCCACCAATGTGAGAGCGGCTGGGAGCTTCTTCCACAGGGGCTGGGCCAATCACTACACTCCGTCAGCGCCTACACCCAATAGGATGAGCCAATCACTGCACTCGACCAGTAACCGTTCCACAGGGGATAGCCAATCACTTCACTGCACTAAAATAGTAACTGCTCCCCAGGGGCTAGACCAATCGCAGCACTATTAACAGCAACTGCTCCTCAGGGGCTAGACCAATCGCAGCACTATAACAGCAACTGCTCCTCAGGGGCTAGACCAATCGCAGCACTATAACAGCAACTGCTCCTCAGGGGCTAGACCAATCGCAGCACTATAACAGCAACTTCTGCCCAAGGGCTGGAACAATCACTGCTCTTGAAATGATCAGGATGTATTCCCAGGAGAATGTTGTAGTAGTGCCTGCATATCTGGATGCACAATGGAGTCTCATCAAGTGAAGGGCGTGTAACTCACTGCTGTTTCTGCCTGTGTGTGTGTGTGTGTGTGTGTGTGTGTGTGCGTGAATCCGTGTGTGTGTGTGTGTGTGTGTGTGTGTGTGCACGCTTCAGATAATCGACTCCTTGAGAAGTCTGACCTACGGGCTGTGCTCTCAGAGAGACTCCAGGTGGATAAGTTTGACCATCAGAACAGACATGATGTCAGGTAGGACTACAACACAAGGGAGATAAACCCCTGTGTGTGTGTGTGTGTGTGTGTGTGTGTGTGTGTGTGTGAGTGTGTTTGTGCGTGTTTTTACGTGTGAGAGTGTGAGTGCATGCGCGTGTGTGTGTGTGTGTGTTCGTGTGCGTGTTTTTGTGTGTGTGAGTGCATGCGCATGTGTGTGTGTGTGAGCGTGTTTGTCTATGTGTGTGTGTGTGTGTGTGTGTGTGTGTGCGTGTGCGTGTGCGTCCGTGTTTTTGTGTGTGAGAGTGTGAGTGCATGCGCATGTGTGTGTGTGAGCGTGTTTGTCTATGTGTGTGTGTGTGTGTGTGTGTGTGTGTGCGTGTGTGTGTGTGTGTGTGTGACTGTATTGCGGGGTGCGTTGGTGTTCAGTAGGGCTCTGAGGGGACTCTGTGTTGTGCAGCCCTGTGGCAGACGCAGGCAGAGGGGAGGCTCTGCTGCAGGAGATGGCTCAGATCCGCATCAGGCACCAGGAGGAACTGACCGAGCTGCACAAGAAGAGAGGAGAGGTCTGTCTGTCTGTCTGTCCCTCCGTCTACCTCTGCGCAGTCCCCTTATTTAAACCACTTCATTGGAGCAGATTTGTGCCTGTGGATACGGTTTCTGCACGCGTGCACCCAATCTTATGAAATATGAAAATTTCATATGAAATATGTGTTAACAGTCCTGACGTTGCCTCTGGGACAGGAGTCCCAAAGCCTGGCTCCCATCTCCACCCTGTAGCCTCGAGCACTCCTCTCTAATTTAATTCATTCCGGTTTTTAATGGCATTGCACATTTCTCTGTGTCTATGTATGAGCATTGTTCTAGGTTGCCATAGTTAACTCGCTTTTTTTTATTGCTTTAGTGATTTCGCATGAACGTTTTCACATTTCGTAGAGTGTCCTTTACTTTTGTGATTGGCCCTTCCAGCCTACATCTGTAACTGGCTCACTTTGGGAAGCAGGAAGTTGGTCAGTGCTGGTCAGTGATTGGCCAGTATTGGTGAATGATTGGAACAGACAGTGTGGGTGAGTGATTGGTCTTGTTTCCTTGCAGTTGGCTCAGAATGTGATTGAACTGAACAGCCAGATGCAGAAGAAGGACAAAGAGATTCAGGCCAATGAGGCCCAGTAAGTCTGAAACTTCTCTTCTGTGTGTGTGTGTGTGTGTGTGTGTGTGTGTGTGTGTGTGTGTGTGTGTGTGTGTGTGCATACGTGCGTGTGTGCATACGTGCGTGCATATGTGTGTGTTTGTTTGTGTGTGTGTGTGTGTGTGTGTGTGTATGTGTCTGCTTGCGCATCTGTGCCATCTCACCCCTGCACTGCCCCCTGCTGGCAGGATGCTGCAGTACCAGCATCGTATCTCTGAGCTGGAGGCAGAGTGCAGGGATCTGCGCAGTAGTCTGCAGGACCTAGAGCGGGCCAAACAGACGCTGCGGGACGAGTACGACGCCCTGCAGATCACCTTCGGTGCGCTGGAGGAGAAACTGCGCCGCACCACCGAGGATAACCAGGAGCTGGTCTCCCGCTGGATGGCAGAGAAGGCCCAGGAGGCCAACCGCCTCAACGCAGAGAACGAGAAGGACACCAGGTAACCCCGCCCGAGCGGCGGCTCATTCTCAGGGAGAGAAACAGAGGGTTAGCGGGTTATTCTCAGGGAGAGAAACAGAGGGTTTGCGGGTTATTCTCATGGAGAAAAACAGGGTTAGCGGGTTATTCTCAGGGAGAAAAACAGGGTTAGCGGGATATTCTCAGGGAGAAAAACAGGGATAGCGGGTTATTCTGTGGGGAGAGAGCTTGCAGAGGTACAGAACCAGAGGGACAATGGGGTATTCTGAGGGCAGGAATGTGTTTTGTTCATTGGAGCATTTTGTATTGGAATCTGCTGATAAAGAGTCAGCGTAGTGCACAGTCACAAACATCGTCACTTGTTTTGTCAAAGATAGTTATTCTGTGTGTATGTGCTTGTGTGCGTGTGCGTGTGTGTGTGTGTGTGTGTGTGTTTGAGTGTGTTTGAGTGTGTGTGTGTGTGTGTGTGTGTAACAGGCTTCTCTCTGTTCACCAGGCGCAAACAGGCCAAACTGCAGAAAGACCTGGCAGAAGCAGCAAAGGAGCCACTGCCAATTGAGCTGTAAGTAGTGTGTGTGTGTGTGTGTGAGAGAGAGAGAGAGAGAGAGAGTGAGTGTGTGTGTGTGTGGTGTGTGTGAGAGAGAAAGAGAGAGAGAGTGAGTGTGTCTGTGGGTGTGTGTCTGTAAGAGAGAGAGAGTGCGTGCGCGTGTGCGTGCGTATGAAAGGGAGTTTTGAATGTGACCACTCTGATGGGGTGTGTCCCCTACAGGGATGATGACATTGAGGTCCTGCAGGAGGAGGCAGCAGAGGCGACAGGCGACACCTCACCTGGCCGGGCGATTAGCCGCACCCCCAGGTAGGGCTGTGGGCGGGGCAGGGGGAGAAGAGGGGAGGAGTTGCAGGGTGTGTGATGGATAAATCTGACTGTGTCACTCTCTGTCCCCTCACTCTCTCTCTCTCTCTCTCTCTCTCTCTCTCTCTGTCAGTCGCCGGGTCTCCAAATCACCCCCGGGGGGGAATTCTCGACTCCATCTCTAACATCTTTGGGTACGCTGTGCTTTTGGTGTTGCACTGCATCTATTGGATGATGATCACAAACTGCTTTTTATGTGTGTATCTTACAGGTTCATGTGTGTGTGTGTGTGTGCTGTGTGTGCTCTGTGCGTGTGCTGTGTGTGGTGTCTGTGTGCATTTATGTGTGTATATGTGTGCTTGTGTGTGTGTGTCTGTCCCCGTGTGTGTGTGCGTGTGTGCGCATGTGTGTGCGTGTGTGCTCTGTGCGTGTGCTGTGTGTGTCTGTGTGCATTTATTTATGTGTGTGTGTGTGTGTGTGTGTGTGTGTGTGTGTGTGTGTGTCTGTCTGTCTGTCTGTCTGTCTGTTTCTCAGCAGGCGACGCTCTGTTAGCCTTTCTCTGGACAGCGCTGAGACAGAGACACGCTCAGGGGTGTGTGCTGAAGTGCGCCTCCCCACCACTGCCCTGCATGCCTTTGTGAGTATCTCTGCCACAACACTCATATACGTACTTTCAAATACACTGCACACTTACAACACTCATATACGCACTTTAAAATACACTGCACACTAATGTACACACACTCATGTACGCACTTTTGTATACACTGCTCACTTACACACACTCATATATGCACTTTCAAACACAACTTTATGGCACTGACTGTGTGGTATGTGTAAATACTCTATGGTACTGACTGAGTGGTTTGTGTAAATACTCTATGGTACTGACTCTGGTTTGTGTAAATACTCTATGGTACTGACTGAGTGGTTTGTGTAAATACTCTATGGTACTGACTGAGTGGTTTGTGTAAATACTCTATGATACTGACTGAGTGGTTTGTGTAAATACTCTATGGTACTGACTCTGTGGTGTAAATACTCTATGGTACTGACTGAGTGGTTTGTGTAAATACTCTATGGTACTGACTGAGTGGTATGTGTAAATACTCTATGGTACTGACTGAGTGGTTTGTGTAATACTCTATGGTACTGACTGAGTGGTTTGTGTAAATACTCTATGGTACTGACTGAGTGGTTTGTGTAAATACTCTATGATACTGACTGAGTGGTTTGTGTAAATACTCTATGGTTGACTCTGTGGTGTAAATACTCTATGGTACTGACTGAGTGGTTTGTGTAAATACTCTATGGTACTGACTCTGTGGTTTGTGTAAATACTCTATGGTACTGACTGAATGGTTTGTGTAATACTCTATGGTACTGACTGAGTGGTTTGTGTAAATACTCTATGGTACTGACTGAGTGGTTTGTGTAAATACTCTATGGTACTGACTGTGGTTTGTGTAAATACTCTATGGTACTGACTCTGTGGTTTGTGTAAATACTCTATGGTACTGACTCTGTGGTTTGTGGTAAATACTCTATGGTACTGACTGAGTGGTTTGTGTGTGCTTGTATCTGCAGGATGCTCATGATGGAGAGGTAAATGCCGTGTGTTTCAGCCCTGGGTCTCGTCTCCTGGCAACGGGGGGGATGGACCGCAGGGTCAAACTCTGGGAGGTGGTGTCAGGTGTGTCTCCCTTTCCGCTCCTGCCTTCCAGTCACACTGCAGTTCTGTGTGTGTGTGTGTGTGTGTGTGTGTGTGTGTGTGTGTGTGTGTGTGTGTGTGTGTGTGTGTGTGTGTGTGTGTGTGTGTGTGTGTGTGTGTGTGTGTGTGTGTGTGTGTGTGTGTGTGTTTGTGTGTGTGTGTTTGTGCATGCATTTTTTATGTGCTATAAGTCACTGCCGCCCCCCCCCCCCCTCTCTCTGTGCAGGACACTGTCAGATGAAAGGGGCTCTCACTGGCAGTAACGCTGGCATCACAAGCATCGAGTTTGACAGTGCAGTGAGTTTTTCTCCTGCCTCCACCCACTCCACGCCCTCTTTACATGTACACCCCTCTACAATTATCTGTCTACATCAACTCCTCACCACATTAAAACTACACCAACCGAACAACTACACCTATCTACACTGATTACACCTGTCTACACCAACTCTACACCTAAGTCTACACCTGCTTTACACCTGCCTGCATCCATTTTACGCACCTGCCTACACCCATTCCCTCTACGCCAAAATTCAGTGCCGTTGATCATAAAGGAAAGCGCGTTGAGTTTCGTTGTGTATGAAATGTGACTTGACTTGACTGAGGTGTGTCTAACGTTTCGTTGTGTATGAAATGTGACTTGACTTGACTCAGGTGTGTCTTAACGTTTCGTTGTGTATGAAATGTGACTTGACTTGACTGAGGTGTGTCTTAACGTTTCGTTGTGTATGACATGTGACTTGACTTGACTCAGGTGTGTCTTAACGTTTCGTTGTGTATGACATGTGACTTGACTTGATTCAGGTGTGTCTAACGTTAGCCAGTCATGCGTCTGCATTTCAGGGCTCCTACCTGCTTGCTGCCTCCAATGACTTTGCCAGCAGGATCTGGACTGTAGATGATTACAGGCTCAGAGTGAGTACGCCCGGGTACAGGGCCCTGTTTCACAAAGCAGGATAACTTGAGTTAGCCGGATAACTGCACTGAGTAAAACCTGGAACTCTCCCAAATCTGGAGCATGGACTGAAGTAGAAAGAGCTGTTCCCGATTTTTAAACTCTTTTTAACAGTTGTCCGGCTAACTCAGTCGTCCTGCTTTGTGAAACATGGCCCAAGAAAGATTTGCTTCACCGATTGCATTTTGCTAGCTGGGAGTGTCCCGTGTGAACAAGGCCAGATCCTGCTTAAGATATTAATACTTTAGCCCTGTTGTCACCAGTAAAATTCCTGCCGATTACCAACCAAATTTTAAGACAAATATCTGTTTACGCCAACATTTAGATAATGTGATGCTGTCTGATGTTTTTTGTTCTTGGTTAGCAACGGGGAATCTGCAGGAACATTTTCAAGTTTAAACCGGCATCTAAATTACCGGCTCTTTGTTCAGCAGTAGTTTGCACTCTTTGTGATTGTAACTCAGGAATCAGGGGCTGTAACAAGAGTTAAACTACCTCAGAATATGTGGTGGAATGAATTTCCCAAAGGGATCAGGCAGCGGAATTGTTGGCTGTCTTCGGGTGCAGACTAAAGACCCGCCTCTTCAGACTGGATCTTGGTTCCCCACCCCATAGCACTCCCTCTTTGTACCAATTCAGGTTATGGTGTTTCTATTGCTTTAGGTTATATTGTTTATGATTTTCTATTGTAAGGGCTGATGGATATTATCTGAATTGGTCTGGGAATGTTTTTAGCCACATCTGGTACTATTGCTCATATTAAATCAGGATAATGCAGTTTTGTTTCTCCTACGATCTGGATAAGAGCATCTGCTAACTGCATGCAATGTAACTTAATTTGCATTATCATCAGGATTCAGTTGCTAGGGAGACGTGGCCACAGTGTTCAGTATTGTGTATTTATGTGTGTCTGTCTGTGTGTTTGTGTACATTGTGTACGTGTGTACATTGTCAGTCGCTCTGGATAAGAGCGTCTGCTAACTGAATGTAATGAAATGTAATGTAAACTGCATTGTCATCAGGTACGTGTTGCTAGGCAGGCATTGCCATGGTGTTCAGTATTGCCACTCTCACCCCCAGCACACCCTCACAGGGCACAGTGGGAAGGTGTTGGCCGCTCGCTTCCTATTGGACAATGCCCGAATTGTCTCAGGGAGCTATGACCGCACCCTCAAACTCTGGGACCTGCGAAGTAAAGTCTGTAAGTCTCTCTCTACATTAAAACCTAGTGCTAGTCACATCCGACCAAATGACAGTAGTAATGTTTCTCTGAAATTATAAACTATAGCTTTAAGAAAACCAAAAAAAAATTCCAACGCAGGGTTGTTCAGAACAGTCACGACTTGCGAAAACACCTACCTCTCTCAAGTTGCAGTGCAGGGCAATAAACAGCAGGGTCCTAATAGCCCAAACCATGTTTACAACCTTGATTTTTCCATAGTTACAGACAATAAAATGTGCCTTTTATACACGCTGTGAAAATCATCTTCTGATATAGGAACAATAATATATATTTAAAACGTTGTACAAATAAGCATTCTGTGTTTTTCCGTTGCTTACTGTACTAAGTACAGTACCCCGGTATACTTTTGGTTTAGTAGAGACCTAATTTTTTTCTTCAAAATCTCTGGTATAAAAATGTTTTATGAAAAAAAATATCCTACCTGGTATGAACCTATTAAGCTTTCTGGTTAACCCGGAAGAGTTTATCTTATTACATAAGACATTTCCGCAGCGAGCA
>CM056381.1:85169741-85242241 GCA_029718625.1 Synaphobranchus kaupii
ATATCTTCGCCTTTTTGGTCGTTGTAACCGAAATTCCTGAGTGGGCCTTATAAAACGGACAATAGGGCACTTACAAGCCGGCTAAACTCCAGATAAATGTACTGAGTACGGAGTGCTAAAACGGTCTTTACCGGTAAGGTACATGACTCCGTAATAAAACTATTCGCATAACACTGCCTTTTCCCTCACAAGTGACGTGCCGTCCGTGTGCGGTCACATCGCCACGCGGTTGTGACATGTTGCTTTCTCTGAGCGGTATAAATCAGCCCTTACTGTGCAGAGCAATAGGTCAGAACGGAGGGATGGTTATCCAATAGAAACCTTTCAAAACCCGAGTCCTTTGTAATGAGAAAAAATGAGAGAAATGCAAATATATACATTCACTATGTATGTTCATATGTCAATAATATGCATATCACGCTGTTCAGATATATTCGCACTGCTTTTGACAAACGTCGTGCGTCGGATGCTCATATCTCGGTTTATCTTTGTTTGGCGTGATCTCGCGTGTCGTGTAATCTCGCATCATCTCTTTCGACCCTCTGCAGTTCTTCCTCCTGGCCTCCCGGGTGGCGCTGCAGTGGGAGGCAGTGGAGGTTGGTCATGGTTTCTCCTGCCGTATATTAAATGAGGCCTTAGTTTGAGTTGTTGAGCTCGAATGCAGGAGCTTTTGGTACTCTAAACCTGTATTCTTGGTATGATTGATAATCTGGGAACAATTTTAGCATTTTTTTCTCAAAATGGAAAAGGTTAGGATTTGTGCAGGGGGAACCCGACCATAGACCAGCTCTCCTACTGTTATGAATATGGACCCTTTATCTCTTTATCTCTGCTTGGAAACTGATGTTTCTTAAGCCTGACTGGGGGGAAAGAGTCTTAGTGGTCAATAAAACAATTGTCTTATTGCTCAAGGGTCCACACTCACTGGCCATCCTGACTGTTTCCTAAACATCACTCCCCCCAAATCAGATAACTTGTGAGGAAATGTTATATCGGCAGTTCTGGGGAAAACACTGTTTACTTTCCATCTGGAACAATTGCATTTTTGTTCAGTGCAGAAAGATTCATTACTGGGGGGGGGGAAACTGAGATTTGAAATATGGAATGTGAAAATAACAGTTTCACAAGAAAGAGTTTGTTGTAAAACGCTGGCTCACTCACAGTCTGCTCATTCAGTGTTTGTATTCCTAGCCGTGTTCACATCAGTTTCAGTGGAACAGGTAGAGGCAACAGCGTTCTAGCAAAAATAAAGGCCTGGTTGACGCACCGTCTACCCGCGACAGCGACTAAAACGATGTACTTGGTCACATGCAGCGCATTTGGTGCGACACCCAATAGCTTACAGATTGTAAAAACTTGATTGCAAAGTACAAATACAGTCACTAGACATGCTGACGGTCTCAACAATTTTGTTTCCGCAGGTTTTCTAACATCTCTATAGCCGTACAGACTGTTATCGTATAGAATCGGGTGGTTTGAGCCCACGACGATGAGCTGCTTTTTTAGAAAGACGGAAAAGAATGCGAGCTCTCATGCGAGCCTGTTTTTTTTTTAAACACGTAGAGCGGCATCGTTTCTGATTGGTTGGTAGTGCGACAAAGTCAGTGTTTCAGAGAGACAGACACGCGGGTTATTTGTCGCCGTGTACTGACTCCACCCCTCCCGCTGTTTTGTCGCCGTTATCCAGACTTTTAATGGAATCTTGTTGCACTGTTGCTGTCCGTGTGCGTATGGTGTGAACCCAACGCAAGAGTGTTAAGTGTGTTGATTCAGTGTAAAGCCTGTTTTGTAATTTGTAGTAATATTACCCCTGCCTGAAGTTTGCGGTACACTGTGTGCTGGAGTTTCAGATCTTCTGCAATGGTTTACGGTAGAAGCTTGTTTTTACTAAACTGGCATCCACATAAAGTGATATTTTGTGTGTGCCAGCGTGTTGCGTTTGAGTGCGCCTGTGTGTGTGTGTGTGTTGTGTGTGAGTAAGTGCGTATCTCACGCCTTGTGAGTCGAAGGTAAAATTGTCTTTTGTTATTTATTCTTGTATTTATTGGTTGGCTGGCGAGCTCCCATGAGGATCTGCTTTACACCCGGTCAGATCTCCAGAAGGGAGGGACTCCAGGGGGGTATTTCACAAAGCAGGATTACTTAGTTAGCTGGATAACTGCTAATGAGTAACCCAGGCTCTCATTCCAATCGGATGTCATCAAATTCAAAATATTTACAACAGTTTATACAGGCCAACTCCTTAATCCGGCTTTGTGAAATACCCGCCTAGGTGTGTATGCACACAAAGAGTGATGATTCTAACGGCCATTTTCCACATCACATTACTGATCCTACAGTGGTACTGGAGCTATGTGCTTTTTTGTTTTTAAATTTGGGTCACAGCCTCTGGCTTGGATGTCGTTCACTAAGGCCGTGGCAGGCGTGTGACGGGCGTGGGTGTTTTCCTGTCTCCTTAGGTGTGGCTGCGCGTCACTACGTCCTGTTGTCGGTCAGAACGAGGAAACGATTGGCCTTGTCTGTTCCGCTGTAAATACTGATGTAATAAACCGTCTCTCATGCTAACTCTGCCGGTGTGATTCTCTTCACTCTCATTGGTGCACAATCACATGTTCTCCCAGTCCTGCAGGACTTTGGTCGTGTCTGAAAAGGGAACAGTCTAAGCTGTTTTCAAGTCGCAGAAGGAGGAAGGGCATTCAAAAATTATAAATATTTTCGAACCAAATATGCACCATGTGTAAACTGGACATCTACGCACAGAAAGAAGCATCTATAGCACTGTCTTAACGCCCAGGGGTCTGTGAAGGCACTGTAGGGGGTCTGTGAAGGCACTGTAGGGGGTCCCTGGCCAGACGTTATATGCAATGACTATATATGGATTTGAGGATTTCTTTAAAAAATATAACTTAAAAACAAAAAACAATATATATAACCTTTATAACTTGTTATGGGGGTCCCCGGGATGCCTTTGAACCTGAATGGGGCGGTCCCCTAAATCAAAACCCGGTTGAAAACCGCTGTCTTAAAGCAATCTGAGACCTACTGTATATGAGAAAAGGGAATCTCCTTCCGCTCGCTGCTGTAGAAGCTTTGAGTCTCTATAGTTACAGTGACATCATCGGTAGTGGTGTGGGTGGGGAGTGGGGGTTATTTGGGGTCGCAGGGATCAGCCCTAGGTCGGTGCACTTCAGGAAACTCTCTTTACCAGCATCAATGCGTCAGACCCAGTGCACAGCAATGGAGGCTCATGATTGGAGGGCCACTTTAGTGACAACACTTCACATGTAAAGCAGGTCATTATTGAGTACAGACTTGCAATTATAGAGGCTGCGTACAGTTAATATATTGGTACAAATGGACTTCTGCTACAAGAAGGTTAATGAAAGGTAATCACTGAAACCAGACTTCAATTTTCAAATTCCTACCAGTTGCCACCTTTTCGCGAATAATGGCAGATGTATAAATCACAACTCTTGAGGGAAAAATACATTCTGAATATCATGGTCGTACAATACTTTGAGATCAAAGATTCATGAAGCAGGTTTGAATTTTACTGGGGAAATAAAGTAAGTGGTTGGATACATCAATAAATCCACAACTCCCACAGCTCCCACACCTAAAAGTGTGTGTGGTGTGTGTGTGTGTGTGTGTGTGGGGAACAGGCTGTTCTGCAGTGCGTGGCGGGGCAGTTTGGTGTTAGTGTGGGCAGGGCAGTGCTGTGTTAGTGTGGGAGCTCTGTGGCGCGGTGTTAGTGTAAGTCTTTCTAGCTCACCCTCACGTGCTTCTGAGAATGAGCACCACCTCTCTTGGTTCTTCAGGAGCTCATCTCCCTGCTCATCTCCCCCACACTGCTGGACTGTGAGAACAGAGAGGGATTAAGTCTGGGTCCTGTCCCGCCGCTAAACCTTACTGAGTACACCCCCCCATTTTTATTTTTAGTTACCCTTTATTTATACAGAGTGGGGTGACTGAGCACGCATGCTATTTTTACATCAACGGCCTGTTTTCACACTCATACAGACACCTAATCACACATAATAAATTACAGAAAATAAAGTAATACAACACAGATAAAAACATAGAAAGTTCAAAAACAGTTACAATGGTTACACATGGTGCAAGTTCTCTCCATACCCCCACCCTTTTGCCACCTGTAAATGACCCGCCCCCCCATACACACACCTGAGTGATGCAGGTGACCAGTGCTGCCACATCACCCATCTCCACGGTAACCCCCCTGAGGTCACCCGCCACGGTCGCTAATCCCCCCTCTCTGCTGACCCTGTGGAACCGGCTCAATCCCCCTGAGCCAAGGACATAGCAATGACTAAATACATCAAGTGTGTGTGTGTGTGTGCGTGTGCGTGTGCCTGTGTGTGTGCTTGTGCGCGGTGGTGCGTGAGCGTGCGTGTGTCTGTGTGCGTGCATATACGTGTGTGTGTGTGTGTGTGTGTGTGTGTGTGTGCATGTGTCTGTGTGTGTGTTGGGTGGTCACATGACATGGAAGAGATCATTGGGGACACACACGGGTAACATAAACAGTGAATTAGGGCAGCACTTTCCACTCTTGAGCTGATCAGAAGCACCGTCTCCACAGGTGAGTGTGTGCACACAGCAGACAGTGTTCACCCCACCTGATCGCATTGCATTGGGTGGCCAGGTATTGGAGCAATAATTCAGGGGGTAGGGGGGTAGTAGACGGTGTTTTCCAGTGGATTGGGGGCATTGTGAGGACTAATTTTGTGAGTGGGGTGGTAGTAGAGGATGTAGGGATAGTGGGGGTGGGGTATTAGGGCAGTTGTTTGCAGGGTGGGAGGCAAGATAATGTGTTTTGCAGTGGGGTGGGGTATTAGGGCAGTAATATCAAGAGTGGTAGGCAGTGGATGTGTTTTTCAGTGGGGTGGGGCATTAGGGCAGTAATTTACAGGGTGTGGGGCTGTAGAATGTGGTTTTCAGTGGGGTGGGGTATTAGGGCAGTAATTTACAGAGTGGGGGGCAGTAGAATATGTTTTTCAGTGGATTATTGGGGCAGTTATTTACAGGGTGGGAAGCAGTAGAATATGTTTTTCAGTGGGGTGGGGCATTAGGGCAGTAATTTACAGGGTGTGGGGCAGTAGAATGTGTTTTTTAGTGGGGTGGGGTATTAGGGCTGTATCTGGGTCAGTCTCAAAGGACCGTCCTCTGTTCTTAGACAACAGGTCTCTCTGTTTGTTCCGTAACCATGGCCCCCAGGCAGATCGTATTTAAGAAGTTGTCCCGGGACCCAGTCAGTGAGTATTCTGTCCTACCCCTTCCATCTCCTGCAGGTAGACTCGGACAGGTACATTTAGGGCCTGATTTATTAAGACCTGTAGCATGCGCCCACCACAAAACCAATAACATGACCCCCTTCCCACCCCCCTCTCTCAGGGTAACATTGTGTTCTGTTGGGTCAGGTGGGGGTGTACATGGGGAGGCGGGGACTTTGTGGATCAACATCGACTTTGTGGACCCAGTGGGTGAGTTTGCCTGTTTTCCATTAGAGACTTTCTGATTAAGCAATATAACAACCCACCGGGTCATCATAGCTGTTTTTGGAAAGTAGTGTTAAAATGGTAAACTCTACTTTTGACAAAAGTATTATTTTGATATACTGTGAACATTCATGGCGTATATCATAAAAATTTGTCAGTAGTAGTTCATTTTTGTGCAACTGTTTCCCATGTTTTGAAGAATATATGTGACATTGTATAGCTAGACTGTAACATGTTTTTTGTCATGTACTATGAACAATAGTAATTCTATAGTAAAGTAATAGTAAATATCCATAACTTAAACCATTATGTAATATATGTTTTAAAAATATTTTTTTACCATGTATTATTTGTGTTACTTTTTCACAAGAGCGTTATTGTCTATGCATATCAGAGTCTGAAATACATATGTTAGGTCAATGTCTTATGGGATTGAGGTTTTGTAACCTGCACTTCCCTTGCTTGCCTCTAGATGGTGTTGTCCTGGTTGATCCCACGCAATTGAAGGATAAAAAAGGTTGGCATTTACTGCACAGTTTCAGAACCACTTCACCAGTTGTTCTTCCAGGAGCATGTCTGGTCATCTCCCGACTTGACGGAAAGTCGAGAGTTAAAAACTATTAGAGGATTGGTGCAATTTGTCTGAGCTGTTTGAAGACAAGCTGTCCTTGCCTTCATGCTCTCCCCCTAGCGTACGTTGCTCTGTCCTGCACATTCCGGTATGGCCCAGAAGATGAAGATGTCATTGGTTTACAATTCTGGAAGGAAATTTATCTGCGCACCCTCCAGGTGTACCCCCCCCTTGCAGGACAAGGACAGGAGCACCCACACCAAAATGCAGGGAAAGTCTTCTGCACAAACTGGGGCACAACGCGTACCCCTTCTTTTTCGAGGTGAGATACTCACAGATACGAATACTACATGCATGCACATGCACACGTACACACCTTTGAAACAGTCAGTGTGTTCTGTGAGTGATAGTGTGCAGTCAGTGTGTTCCGTGAGTGATAGTGTGCAGTCAGTGTGTTCTGTGAGTGATAGTGTGCAGTCAGTGTGTTCTGTGAGTGATAGTGTGCAGTCAGTGTGTTCTGTGAGTGATAGTGTGCAGTCAGTGTGTTCTGTGAGTGATAGTGTGCAGTCAGTGTGTTCCGTGAGTGATAGTGTGCAGTCAGTGTGTTCCGTGAGTGATAGTGTGCATTCAGTGTGTTCTGTGAGTGATAGTGTGCAGTCAGTGTGTTCTGTGAGTGATAGTGTGCAGTCAGTGTGTTCTGTGAGTGATAGTGTGCAGTCAGTGTGTTCCGTGAGTGATAGTGTGCAGTCAGTGTGTTCTGTGAGTGATAGTGTGCAGTCAGTGTGTTCTGTGAGTGATAGTGTGCAGTCAGTGTGTTCTGTGAGTGATAGTGTGCAGTCAGTGTGTTCTGTGAGTGATAGTGTGCAGTCAGTGTGTTCCGTGAGTGATAGTGTGCAGTCAGTGTGTTCTGTGAGTGATAGTGTGCAGTCAGTGTGTTCCGTGAGTGATAGTGTGCAGTCAGTGTGTTCCGTGAGTGATAGTGTGCAGTCAGTGTGTTCCGTGAGTGATAGTGTGCAGTCAGTGTGTTCTGTGAGTGATAGTGTGCAGTCAGTGTGTTCTGTGAGTGATAGTGTGCAGTCAGTGTGTTCCGTGAGTGATAGTGTGCAGTCAGTGTGTTCCGTGAGTGATAGTGTGCAGTCAGTGTGTTCTGTGAGTGATCGTGTGCAGTCAGTGTGTTCCGTGAGTGATAGTGTGCAGTCAGTGTGTTCTGTGAGTGATAGTGTGCAGTCAGTGTGTTCCGTGAGTGATAGTGTGCAGTCAGTGTGTTCTGTGAGTGATAGTGTGCAGTCAGTGTGTTCTGTGAGTGATTGTGTGCAGTCAGTGTGTTCTGTGAGTGATAGTGTGCAGTCAGTGTGTTCCGTGAGTGATAGTGTGCAGTCAGTGTGTTCTGTGAGTGATAGTGTGCAGTCAGTGTGTTCTGTGAGTGATAGTGTGTAATCAGTGTTTTTGTTCTCTGATTCAGTTGCCAGACAACCTGCCCTGCTCTGTGGGTCTGCAGCCTGCTCAGAGTGATGTGGGGAAGGTGAGATTGATACTTTATCCTCCTTCTCCATCTTTTCCCCCTCAGTTCTTCTTCTTCTTCTTCTCCTTGTTCTCCTCCTCCTCCTCCTCCTCCTCCTCCTCCTCCTCCTCCTCCTCCTCCTCCCTGGTCTTGTCTGACGTGTTTGATATCGATTGCTGTTTGATATTTTCCCTGCAGCTCTGTGCCGTTGAGTTTGAAGTAAAGGCCTTTTCCGCCAAGAGCCAGGATGAAAAACCTCGAAAACGGTGAGGCCCAGCTGGAGAATCTTCCATCTGGGGGTTTGCGTGTCTTAAATTACAGGTGGTCGTTTAGTTTCCCCCTCCAAGCAACGTTTAATTTAATCCTTTTAATACCGGAGATGTATTTCTGCTCGTCTTTCTCGCAGCAAAGCTTATTTACATTGCGACGTCACATGAGCGTCATGAATGAAGTGTGCAGAGCAATTTTTGGTTGGCCTCTGCAAACATGTTCTTATACTCAACCAATCACATGCACACATCACTAATGGAGCACCTCTTTTAAAAGCGAGACTCAGATCTCTCCCATACTGCTTTAGCCTGCGCTGCTCTTGTTTAAAAGCGAGACTCAGATCTCTCCCATACTGCTTTAGCCTGCGCTGCTCTTGTTTAAAACCAAGACTCAGATCTCTCCCATACTGCTTTAGCCTGCGCTGCTCTTGTTTAAAAGCGAGACTCAGATCTCTCCCATGCTGCTTTAGCCTGCGCTGCTCTTGTTTAAAAGCGAGACTCAGATCTCTCCCTTACTGCTTTAGCCTGCGCTGCTCTTGTTTAAAAGCGAGACTCAGATCTCTCCCTTACTGCTTTAGCCTGCGCTGCTCTTGTTTAAAAGCGAGACTCAGATCTCTCCCTTACTGCTTTAGCCTGCGCTGCTCTTGTTTAAAAGCGAGACTCAGATCTCTCCCTTACTGCTTTAGCCTGCGCTGCTCTTGTTTAAAAGCGAGACTCAGATCTCTCCCTTACTGCTTTAGCCTGCGCTGCTCTTGTTTAAAAGCGAGACTCAGATCTCTCCCATAGTGCTTTGGCTGCGCTGCTCTTGTTGCGCTGCTCTTGTTTAAAAGCGAGACTCAGATCTCTCCCATACTGCTTTAGCCTGTGCTGCTCTTGTTTAAAAGCGAGACTCAGATCTCTCCCAGACTGCTTTGGCTGTGCTGCTCTTGTTTGTTTCTCTGCTCCTTGTTCTAAAATATTTGCTGCTCACCCTCCACCACCCCATCCTCCACCTGTTGGTTGGATCTGCTTCTATGTACTGGGGGGGGGGGGGGTCGGTTTAAATCTCCTGTTAAGTAGGGGAGATGTGTCGTGCTCCCTGTTTGATAGGTAGTGCACAGAAGTACATAGAGCAGATCCATTCAGCGCCAAACCACAATAATTATATATTCAATCATGTATTCAATACATGAGTTGTACTGACAGAACTGAGGTTAACAGCAGCTGTGGAGACTAAAGACTGTGTTGAGCTCTGGTGATGGAGGTTCCTTGACTGCGTTCGCCTCCCACAGGAGCACGGTCAAGATGATGATCCGGAAGGTTCAGCATGCGCCCGAGCGGAGTGGCCCCGCCCCTTCGCTGCAGACCACCTATGACTTCGCCATGTCTGACAAACCACTGCTGCTGGAGGCCAGCCTAGAAAAACAGGCGAGTTTCCCCACCACAAGGCAAGCCAGTGGCTGCAGCAACGGGAGCAGGAGTAACCAATCGCTGCAGTGCAAAGGACAGGAGTAAGAAATTCAGCGCAGTTCATTGGTTACTCCTATTTCTCCTATGGGAAATAGGAGTAACCAATCACTGTGGTGTGACAAATGTGATTAACCAATCGCTGCACTGCGAGGAACATGACTGACCAATCACTGTGAGATGGAATACAGGTGGAAACATTGGGCGTGCTCCCGGTCGATAGGTGACATAGTGGCTGGGCTACATCACCGTTTGGCTGGGCTTTTCACTCCATTTAAACCAGGCCCTCCCTGTGGGAGGCGGCCAACCTGCGCACTTTGACGCAGCGGTGAACAGCGGGGATGTCACTACCTTCCCGGTGTCCTGCCGTCACATGGCCGGGAGGGTACCGGGCATCCGTAAACGAGCGTGCCCAATCACAGCAGAGTAGAGAGGTACCGTACATGTGTAACCAATCAGTGCAAGATGTGTAAGAGATATATCCATTCACTGTGAGATGGAGAACAATTGCAAGCAATCATGGCCAATCACCGGGACAGACAGAAGAAAACCAGGACTTCACTGTTATTTCATTGGATTATTCATGAACAGAGGTGTGGCTAATCGTGAACGGTCTCTCTTACCACAGACATACTACCACGGGGAGAAGATTAACGTCCACTTGAACATCACAAACAACTCCAACAGAACAGTGAAGAGCATCACAATTTTAGGTGAGGCTTTCAAATCTTTTGCACGGTTAGACAGAGTGTGAGAGGATTTGCCACACTGCAAAAACTAAAAATATAAGTCAATCTTAACAAGCATTTTAGTCTTATATTCAGACTTAAATATGAAAATCTTATTTCTATGTTTTTTTTGTTGCTAAATAAGACAAAAAGATTGCCAATGAGGTGAGATAGTTTTATTCATTTCAAGATTTGGGGTAAGATCATTTCACTTGTCAAGCAAAAAGTAACAGGCTAATATTTTCTACTTGAGAGAAAAAAATAAGATTTTAAGTCCCATTACAAGACTACAACACTTGTTAGGACAGACATTTTTTGCAGTGCATTACTGAAGTACAGGGCATGAACTTCAGACTGCAGAGAAAGCAGAGCAGTGGTACTGTACATATGTTTCTACTATTTTGAAAGATGAATAAATGGTTTACACTCAAAGATAAATATATACTTTTAAAAAAAAAACTTTTTTCTTTTTTAATTTCAAAGTAGTGAGGAATAAGCACAAATGCACACACGTGTCGACCTTTTCAATGTTTTCGGTCCTTGAGTGTGAAACAATTATTTTATTTTTGAATCGGCGAGTACGTCAAAAATACTTTTTCAGCACTTTGAAGTTGGATGAGCGCGATGGTTAACCTTTAAATACTTTTTTATATTGACTACGCTCTGAATGCAGACTAACTGGCATCAAGCTAAAAGCCCACCTGTGTCACCTGTGACGGTTTGTTTGTTTTTTGTTTGTTTTTTTCCCCAGTGGAGCAGATGGGCAATGTGGTCCTGTACTGCCATGAAAGCTATGTAGAGCAAGTGGCCATGGAGCAATTCTCGTGAGTGCTTATGTGTGCAAGCCTCTCAGTCAGTTTCTAGAGCACAGATTCTCATTATCAGACAAGTACAGTGCCGTGGAGTGTTGAGACATGCCCTCCTATTGGTCCAGAGACACAGTTGACTCTGGTGGCAGCTGATTCTCATTCTCAGACAGGTACAGTGCCGTGAAATGTTGAAACATGCCTTCCTATTGGTCCAGAGACACAGTTGACTCTGATGGCAGCTGATTCTCTTTCTCAGACAGGTACAGTGCCGTGAAATGTTGAAACATGCCTTCCTATTGGTCCAGAGACACAGTTGACTCTGGTGGCAGCTGATTCTCATTCTCAGACAGGTACAGTGCCGTGAAATGTTGAAACATGCCTTCCTATTGGTCCAGAGACACAGTTGACTCTGGTGGCAGCCTGGACAAAGTATACACCATCCTACCAACACTGGCTAACAATCGACAGAAGAAGGGCATAGCGCTTGACGGAAGGCTGAAGTATGAAGACACCAACCTGGCTTCCTCTAGCATGTGAGTGACCAATCAGGAGCTGGCAGGAGGTGACATCCCCACTGGGAGAGGTGCATTCTGTTGCAGTGGTGTCTGGCATGCTGTAGTCTCTCCATGCGGTGCTGGAATGATTGCACCAGGAGGGCATGCACCTCACCGCAGTATTTGTTTCAGTTCATGTACATCTATGGTTTACTGCATACAACTTGGCTGGACAAATCAACTCAATGGCCCAAATTAACTGAATTGATCAGCCAATATAGTATGTGTTCCCTTATGACTATAACCAAGAAAATCAGTTCCAATCAGAATTTCAGTTTGGTTCAGTCTCATAGATGTAAAAGTCAGTCAGTGTTGTTTGGCTGCTCGTGTGACCAATAATATAGAATGAAATGTACGGCATCAACCAATGGCTAAGCAGAGTTTAGTCAACTGTGCACTCATCAAAGTTCTCTCTCTCTCTCTCTCTCTCTCTCTCTCTCTCTCTCTCTCACACACACACACACACACACACACACACACACACTCTGTCTCTCTCTCTCTCTCTCTCTCTCTCTCTCTCAGTGTGAAGGAAGGTGTGTTGAAGGAGGTTCTGGGGATCCTGGTGTCTTACAGACTGGTGGTGAAACTTAAATCCTCCGGGTCAGTGTGTGTGTGTGTGTGTGTGTGTTTCCCTGTGTATAATTTTGAGGGCGTATGTCTGCATACATTTGTGCATATCAGTATGCATCCTAATGAATGTTCTGATCCTAAAGCTATTCTCTGCTTCTGTCTTTTCTTATTTAGGCTGATTCCATGCAGGTGAGATCCAGGGCTGCTCCCGAGGTGCTGGGGGTGCTGGTATAGAAGGGCCCACCAGGGCGTAATGGGGGGGGGGGGGTTTCTCAGGCGCTTCCCAAGTACAAGAGTGGTTACAAAAAGAAACTATGAGCACTTGTATTTACAATTAAACATTTAGCCCATGCTCTTATCCAGAGAGACTTGCATAGCTTTTTTTTTTTTTTAAAGTACAATCCATTTTTTACAACTGGCAAGCAATTCAGGTTAAGTACCTTTTCTATTTTATTTAATGTATTTTTAACAAGCTTTATTGCCTTTACTTTTTATTGTCCTGGGGGCATTTGCATTGTACCTTGCATTTCATCCTTTTTAAAGCACATTGCACTGCATTTTATTGTATGAAGTGTGCTATAACAATAAAGTTTTGATTGATTTGATTGTAGGGTACAAGGGTGCAGTCCCACATGGGAGCCAAACCAAAGCCCCCAGAGTTATAAGCCCTACTAGGCTGGCCATTATGCTATACTGCCAACCACAGGGAGATTAAATAATTAATGCATTTATTTATTTATTTATAGGGTTGGAAGAACTAATGGGTGTGTACAAGTAGTACTGGGACTTGCTAACGAGTTTGCAGATAAGGGGTGTTCAGGTATGGGTGGGTTGCTAGAGAGTGTCGGAGGTACAGAGAATAGATTTGTCCTCCTTTGTCTGTCCTGGTTTTACAGGCGCTTCTCCTCATGCAATCCTAAGACAACTTACAAGTTGTTTAAAACTGAGCGAGTCAGTGTGTCGGTGAATGTGTGAGTCAGTTTCAATTAATGTGTGAGTCAGTGAGTCAGTGAATGTGTGAGTCAGTTAGTCAGTACTAAAATCACTTGCTCTGTGCTCTCTGTGTTTCAGTGAGGTCAGAGCCGAGCTTCCCTTCCAGCTGATGCACCCTAAACCTGATGCAGGTAGGGTGTGTGTGTGTGTTTGTGTGTATTTGTGTGTGTGCATGTGTGCACGCATGCTTATGTGCTTGTGTTTGCACTTGTGTGTGTGTGTGTGTGTGTGTGTGTGTGTGTGTGTGTGTGGAGTGGCTTCCTCTAAATGTCTTTCCTTTCCTTTTTTCATTTCATCTTGCAGAATGGTGAGCAGACCTGTTTATATTACTTAATATTAGCGTGATAGTGGTGTTGTCGGTCTCATTAAGTATTGTGACATCGGTCCAATCTCTGAATTACTAAGTGTGGCATTAGTCCTGTCTGTCTGTTACTGAGTGTAGCTATAGTCTTGTCTGTCTGTTACTGTGTGTGGCATTAGTCCTGTCTGTCTGTTACTGAGTGTGGCATTAGTCCTGTCTGTCTGTTACTGAGTGTAGGTATAGTCTTGTCTGTCTGTTACTGAGTGTGGCATTAGTCCTGTCTGCCTGTTACTGACTGTAGCTATAGTCCTGTCTGTCTGTTATTGAGTGTGGCATTAGTCCTGTCTGTCAGTTACTGAGTGTAGCTAACTATAGTCCTGTCTGTCTGTTTCAGAGTGTGCGATTAGTCCTGTCTGTCTGTTACTCACTGACATCAGTTCAGTTCCATCTCTCTGAGCTGGGCAGTGTTACATCTGTCTATATTAGTCCTCAATTCATTAATTCACAAATCCTCATTGAACTTTATGGGTATTATTGGGGAACCCATGATTGTACTATGTGTGCCGAATTATGGGGACGTGCGCCTGTCTCTCGACACACACAGTGAGGATGACAAGGAGATGGTCTGTGAGGAGTTGAAGTACTGCTGCATAGAGGGAGAAAAAGACAACGAGGAAGAGGAGGAGGGCGACGCATCGCCAGCCGAAGGGTGATGACATCACACAGGGGTCTCTAGGAAAAGCGAGACACTAAAGGACCTCGGAGGGGTGCACAACTTCGGATTTGCCTGGAAAGTTAGTTATCATAGCTAGTTACCACTTTAATTGTGCAATTAGGAAACATGCTAACAAAAGCCATTTAGCTACTGTTGATTGAGATAGTCTTTCAATGAAGGGTTTTAAGTTTATAATAAAGTCATATGTTAAAATCAGTAAGGCCAAAACTTCATACTAATGATAAAATCTCCAAGTAATTTCTGACATTAATTAAAGGCTTTTAAACTCTGTTTCACGTTCTTGCCTCCAATTTATTCAGTCAGTTAATATTCAGGTGAAGTTTGTGTGTGCGTGTGTGTGTGTTCAATGTGTAAACTATTTAGAAACATTTAAGTGAATTTGAGTTTGGGAAATTGTGGTATTTTTTTTCTCAATGAATATTAAGCCAATACATCTGGGAGGTGTGTATGTGTAATTAATGGTAGAAAAGGTTGACAGTGGAGTTTTTTCCTTGGCTGAATGCTTCTGTTTTCCACATTGTCTGGGGACCAACCTCTTCTCAGACACCACACAAGACAGAGGCCTTTTCCCTTGACATTTTATTTTAGAAAGGATAAACATTATACCGAGCAAAATAAAATCCATCAACAACATAATTCTCATAAAAATAAATCTATAAATCACAAAGATAAATCCCTCTGGTGCAACGGGTGGGCGAGTTCATCTGATTCTATTCTCTGATCTATGAGAGCCCAAGACGGGGCCTGGCTTTCGAAGACTACCTCTGACCTCTGAACCCTGACCTTTGGCTTCTGGCATCTCTTTCTTTTGCCATCACACTCACTTGCCATATGTGTACAGCCTAGATACAGACTTACACAATCCACCAGCCAGTTACACACAAGTAAAGACTCCTCCTATGGCCATCTTATCTTATGGACTCAAATAAATACTCAGGGACCTTTCCAGTCTTAATGCCCTTTATACTGTGTGCTTACTATTGCACAGATGCTTGAGCTACAGTTTGCAAAAACTAAACTGTGAATCTACATGAGGTGGATTTCTGGAAACAAATCAATAAGTTCTGTTCCCAGCTTTTTGGAAACAAAGTGCCAGGTTTTTAAAATTTTTTTATTGATTGTTGGTGAGATAACCCTGTCTTTAGTATCAGTTAACATCTAAAGTTCAGGTTTTATCACAAATTTCAGGGAGCAGGGAACAATCAGTTGATGATAACTGGTAAATAATGTGATTAGCTAGCTTGGATGATTAGCTAGCGAGCGTCTATGGCACAAACAGCCACGGTCAGAGGAGCCACGAAGGACCAGCTGATCTTTCTGAGAGCATGAACTGTTAAAGCACACAGGTGATGGGCACACACAGGTGAGTTCACTTATTAAATTTATCTGAATAAAATAACAGCGGAAAACAACTATTTAAGAGGGATGGTGTATCTGTATATATTGTTTATGATTACAAAGAGAAACATACATGACTATCAGAAGGTTATAGACGCTTGTCTTAGAAAGGTTTGTCGCTATGGTAGCTAGCCTGAACTAGGGTTGGGTGAGCAGGGTGTTTGGGGTGTGTGTGTGTGTGTGTGTGTGTGTGTGAGTGTAGTGGGGGGGGGGGGGGGGTTGGTGGGGTCCTCCTTAAACAACCTATTGCCTCTGCTCCTGTCCCCTACCCCCTGCAAACAATGAGTGGTGTTGACTGTGGGGCCGGATTAAGGTCTACGGGTGGTTGGTTGGTTGGTCCGTGCCAGGCATGTCACCCCAAGGGTAATATTGCGCCCGTGTTACCGGTCCAGGAAAGAAGTCTCGGCGCATTACTTGGTTGCAGCTATCGGGGTGGAGCATGAAACCACTGAAGGTGCTGCTGCTCTCTTTGTCAGTGTACATGCCGTTGTAGCCCTCCCTTACCAGCAGCCACACCTGGTCAAGCGCAAACAGGTGCAGCACCACCTGCTGGGAGGCAGTGCTCATGGCCGAGTTCTCCGTGGTCTTGACGATGGGGTGGAAGTTCACAAACAGCCCCACCTTCAGAGCGTGGGAGGTGGCCAGGTGGTAGCTGAACACGTAGGTGCCGTTGACGGGGGCCATGTAGATGCCAGTTAATGGGTCATAGTTGCCCTGCATGTTATAAAGGACCTTGTCAAAGACCACAGGGAAGTTAGCGGAAGGGTTTATGGCACTCAATGCAGCGGAGAACGCTGATTGGATGGCGGGCATACAAGGCCCTGGCATTCCCATACCGCCATCCATTCCTGGAGCCCCCTGTGTGCCAGCAGTCCCAGTAATGCCTTTGAGGCCCATATCCCCCTTTAGGCCCTTGGGCCCCATGGACCCATGGGAACCGTCGGCACCTTTAGAGCCGTCCTGGCAGTCGCAGTCTCCCTCCGTCCCCTGCTCCCCCTTCATCCCATCTGACCCTGGATCTCCAGCGGGCCCTATATCACCGGTGTCACCCTTCTGCCCATTAGCCCCTGGAGGACCCGAGATCCCAGGCAGCCCTCGCCCCCCGGTGATGCCAGGCAGCCCAGCGTCGCCCACCGAGCCCTCGGTGGGGAAGCACGCCATCGGGCACTCTCCCAGCTCACCCTTGGGTCCCTGGTCACCAGCGGGCCCCTCCATACCCATGTCCCCCTTTTCCCCTGTAAAGAAAAAAAACGGTCAGTGGTGAGGCCTGCGATTGCAACGTGAATGGAGATGATGCGTAACCCCACACAAACCCACCGCCCCCCTCTTCTCAACGCCCTCATGAA
This sequence comes from Synaphobranchus kaupii, assembly GCA_029718625.1. Taxonomy (NCBI): domain Eukaryota; kingdom Metazoa; phylum Chordata; class Actinopteri; order Anguilliformes; family Synaphobranchidae; genus Synaphobranchus; species Synaphobranchus kaupii. Next base: position 85,186,477 of record CM056381.1, read on the forward strand.
TTTAGGCTCACCCTTGTAGCCACGGCCTCCCTTGGCTCCAGTGAAACCCATTAGCCCCAGTGCCCCTTTTGATCCATCGTCACCTTTCTGACCTGAAAGGGTGAAGGAGATGAACAAGCTCAACACACAATTTTTTGAGATTGAGATTTTGAAATAAAAAGAAGCACTGAAGCAATGCATTACTATATAAAGAGAAAGGTGCCGTCGGGCTGAGTTAGTGCAGTTACAGTCCTGTTGGGTTGTGTGCTACTGGAGTCACAGTCCTGTTGGGTTGTGTTTTAGCGCAGTCACTGTCCTGTTCGGTTATGTGCTAGTGCAGTCACAGTCCTGTTGGGTTGTGTGCTGGTGCAGTCATGGTCCTGTTGGGTTGTGTGTTGGTGCAGTCACAGTCCCGTTGGGTTGTGTGCTAGTGCAGTCACAGTCCCGTTGGGTTGTGTGCTAGTGCAGTCATAGTCCTGTTGGATTGTGTTTTAGCGCAGTCACAGTCTTGTTGGGTTGTGTGCTAGTGCAGTCATGGTCCTGTTGGGTTGTGTGCTGGTGCAGTCACAGTCCTGTTGGGTTGTGTGCTGGTGCAGTCATGGTCCTGTTGGGTTGTGTGCTGGTGCAGTCACAGTCCTGTTGGGTTGTGTGCTAGGGCAGTCATGGTCCTGTTGGGTTGTGTGCTAGTGCAGTCATTGTCCTGTTGGGTTGTGTGCTAGTGCAGTCATGGTCCTGTTGGGTTGTGTGCTACTGCAGTCACAGTCCTGTTGGGTTGTGTGCTAGTGCAGTCATGGTCCTGTTGGGTTGTGTGCTAGTGCAGTCACAGTCCCGTTGGGTTGTGTGCTAGTGCAGTCATAGTCCTGTTGGATTGTGTTTTAGCGCAGTCACAGTCTTGTTGGGTTGTGTGCTAGTGCAGTCATGGTCCTGTTGGGTTGTGTGCTGGTGCAGTCACAGTCCTGTTGGGTTGTGTGCTGGTGCAGTCATGGTCCTGTTGGGTTGTGTGCTGGTGCAGTCACAGTCCTGTTGGGTTGTGTGCTAGGGCAGTCATGGTCCTGTTGGGTTGTGTGCTAGTGCAGTCATTGTCCTGTTGGGTTGTGTGCTAGTGCAGTCACAGTCCTGTTGGGTTGTGTGCTAGAGCAGTCATGGTCCTGTTGGGTTGTGTGCTAGAGCAGTCATGGTCCTGTTGGGGTGTGCTAGTGCAGTCATGGTCCTGTTGGGTTGTGTGCTACTGCAGTCACAGTCCTGTTGGGTTGTGTGCTAGTGCAGTCATGGTCCTGTTGGGTTGTGTGCTAGTGCAGTCACAGTCCTGTTGGGTTGTTTGCTAGTGCAGTCACAGTCCTGTTGGGTTGTTTGCTGTTGCATTCATAGTCCTGTTGGGTTGTGTGCTGGTGCAGTCGCAGTGCTGTTAGGTTGTGTGTGTTAGTGCAGGGACAATTGTGTTGGGTTGCATTCCTACCCTTCAGGCCTTGTCGCCCCGTATATCCAATTTGTCCTTTGTAGCCGGTGAGACCTCTTCTCCCAGGACTACCCGGACTTCCTGAAGAGAGAGAGAGATGGGAGAGGCAGTCCAATCCGTCCATTTTGGAAATAAAGGTCATACAGAACAGCAAAAAGGTGGATACAAAGTACAACAAATATGTCATCAGCAAAAGCCTGAGTGTACTGTAATGTATAGACCTCACTTTAAGGGTTGTTTTTCCTGACAAATTTTCCTATTGAACTCTATGGAAAAATTAGTAAGGAGAAGAAACCCTTCAATTTATCCATCCATAGCTACTGCATATCTGGCAGTATGACTTAGAGCCATTTAGCCAATCATGTGTTCCATACTGTTCCAGTGTAATTTACAGCTAAATCTAATCCCACCCCCAAATTCCCATAGAGATCCATTCAAATGCAGAGAGGTTATAGCTTGTAGGAGTACCAGAAAATAAGATATCAAAAGTCTTTTGATATTGTTGGATCACAAACATCAGGAAGTCATGGCATGCAAAGGATATGCAACTAAATATTAAAAATTATTACTTTATTCTGCATTATGTTAAACTGTCTTATATTTTTTGATGCCCGAAATGCTATTGTATCCTTTCAAACATAAAATGCTAGAGTACGGAAATAACAAAATATGTGTCACTGTCCAATGAATTATTGTGCTCACTGTATATTCACACCAAGAAAAAATAATTCTTACATTTTGGAAAAAAAGAGGAAAACGTTCCACATTTACAATGTCAAATGTAACTGCCTCATGCTCGCCGTAGTTTCTTCATTCGCATTCATCCACATCCTGTTCCAGATATGAACGTCCACTAAACAAATGCGATCTAACGTAATGTGTGCATTGGTCACTGTTACCTGGCAGGCCTGCATCCCCGCGGTCGCCCTTCGGTCCCTTCATGCCCTTACAGCAGAAGCAGTGCCAGGGCACGCTGTCCATCGGGGGCGGCACTGGCGAATTCAGCAGCATGTCGCAGTAGGAGGTATCAGGCAGCATTCCTGTGGGGAAGGGGCCCGATGTGTCGAAGCTCCGCATTTCTGAATTGCTGCCGTTGTGGAGGGTAAGAAGGTCCATGTAGTCGTCCATAGGGACTTGGGGGAAGGTGGGATTTTCTCCGTGATTTCCTGGCATTGGGCCGGGCATCATGTTGGGCCCATGTTCTGGCATTGTCTGACCCTGTGTATGGGTGTAGTGTTCTGGCATTGGCTGGCCCTGTGTATGGGTGTAGTCTTCTGGCATTGTCTGACCCTGTGTATGGGTGTAGTCTTCTGGCATTGGCTGGCCCTGTGTATGGGTGTAGTCTTCTGGCATTGGCTGGCCCTGTGTATGGGTGTAGTCTTCTGGCATTGTCTGACCCTGTGTATGGGTGTAGTCTTCAGGCATTGGCTGGCCCTGTGTGTGGGTGTAGTCTTCTGGCATTGGCTGGCGCTGTGTATGGGTGTAGTCTTCAGGCATTGGCTGGCCCTGTGTATGGGTGTAGTGTTCTGGCATTGGCTGGCCCTGTGTATGGCTGTAGTCTTCTGGCATTGGCTGGCCCTGTGTATGGGTGTAGTCTTCTGGCATTGGCTGGCCCTGTGTATGGGTGTAGTCTTCTGGCATTGTCTGACCCTGTGTATGGGTGTAGTCTTCAGGCATTGGCTGGCCCTGTGTGTGGGTGTAGTCTTCTGGCATTGGCTGGCCCTGTGTATGGGTGTAGTCTTCTGGCATTGGCTGGCCCTGTGAATGGGTGTAGTCTTCTGGCATTGGCTGGCCCTGTGTATGGGTGTAGTCTTCTGGCATTGGCTGGTCCTGTGTATGGGTGTAGTCTTCTGGCATTGGCTGGTCCTGTGTATGGGTGTAGTCTTCTGGCATTGGCTGGCCCTGTGTACGGGTGTAGTCTTCAGGCATTGGCTGGCCCTGTGTGTGGGTGTAGTCTTCTGGCATTGGCTGGCCCTGTGTATGGGTGTAGTCTTCTGGCATTGGCTGGCCCTGTGAATGGGTGTAGTCTTCTGGCATTGGCTGGCCCTGTGTATGGGTGTAGTCTTCTGGCATTGGCTGGCCCTGTGTATGGGTGTAGTCTTCTGGCATTGGCTGGCCCTGTGTATGGGTGTAGTCTTCTGGCATTGGCTGGCCCTGTGTATGGGTGTAGTCTTCAGGCATTGGGCTGGGCTTTGTCCTGCGTTCTGCCATTGGCTGACCCTGTGTATGGTTGTAGTTGTCCATCATTGGGTTGGACACTGTGCTGGGGTTGATTTCTTGGGTGGGACTGTGCTCTTGCGGTTGGTTGGGGGTTTGGGTAGGGTTGGTGGGCACGGCTAAACTGAGGGAGGGCCAGAACATCAGCCCCAGTAAGATTTTCCTCATCTGGCCAGGGGTGGGGGGGGGGGGGGGGGGGGGAGAGGGACAGAGAATAAAGAAAAACAGGAAAGACAGACAAAGGATGGAGAGAAGAAAAGAGGGAGAGATACAGAGGAGGAGAGACTCAAAGAGGAGGCGGGGAAGAAGAAGAAGGGAGGGAGGTGAGATGGGAGGTGGAAAGTAGGCACAGAGAGAGAGAAAGAAAACCTTATTTTGCATTTCATCTCATATCAAAAACAACAACACATCAACCAGAGAGCTTTTTTTTTAGGCATTAACACAATTCTCCAACACGTCACTCCTCTGGCCTTCAAGACCTTGTGTTACGTAAAAGTGGACTTCTTCTACAGGAAACCAAATTTCTCATCCTTTTCCAGTGTTCACACTTTTCAACAGAAAAAAGTAATTAATTGCATTGCGAAGCTTGAAACACAGGTTTATTTTTTTCGGGAGAAGATTGTTAGTTTTGTGGCTAGTCCTATTTTGAAATGAAGCAGATATTATTTGAGGATACCATAAATGCAAGCAGACCGAGTAGGTGTTGGCAAAACTGCAAATTGATTGAAGGGTAGAGTTACGTATGTGCTGTCTATGGAATATGTTATACGCACATACACACATTTACACACACCATACCCCAACCCTCTATCTCACACGTACGTACACACACACACACACACACACGCATGCACGCACGCACGCACGCACACACGCACACACGCACGCACGCACGCACAAACACACACACACACACACACACACACACACACACACACACACACACACACACACACACACACAGACTCATTCATAGTAACCAAGTATTAATAAATTAGTATTAATATTAACATGAATATAAATCAATATGACAGTGAATGTTTAAGGCACATAAAAATAATTTCATTGGTATTGGTTGCATTAATATTTCTCAATCATGCTTCTCACATAATAGGTAGAGCAGGTCAAGTAGCAGCTTGAGCTAACTGGTGATTCAGTGCCTGTTGTGTGGATTGGAGTGTTCTTGGAATGAGTGTGACTGGGATTCAACACTACCACAATCAGACGGGGATTTAACCTCTACCACGCCTGCACCCTATCTGGGAAAAACTACCACAAAACTGCTTTATCAGTTCAGTTCACTACCTTACCTGCCCTGTCTGTCCAACTAACACACCTGTTAGGTCCACTGCCATATCCACTCTATCTGGTTAATAACCTCCTACCCAATTCACAAGCTCACCTGGTTCCTTACGGTTCACAACCTCACCTGGTTCTTTGTGGTACACAACCTCACCTGGTTCTGTACAGTTCACAACCTCACCTGGTTCCTTACAGTTCACAACCTCACCTGGTTCACAACCTCACCTGCGCCATAGGGAAGTATCAGTACTCACCAGTCCAATGGATAGCTGAGCCATCGTTCACTAGACCACACGTTCTCAAATGATCACCCGTGCCCCACGTTAGGCCAATTTATAAACCTCTCCCAAAACCAGCCCAGAAGGCTCGCACTCACGCCCTTTCGCCCTCCGTACAATGCACTGGGGGGGGGGGGGGGGGGAGAAAGCGATACTTTATTGTGTATGCAGACAGGGAAACTGGGGCTTCTGATTCGGTGCTGTAGCATGTAAGGCGATCTCATTAGTATCTTGGATAGTGGCGCACAACACCACAATAAAAAATACAAAAAAATCTCTTCTGTTTGTGAGGGCGATATTGTTGGGCTGATATGGAGATTAGGGCGATCAGACAGAAAGACGATCCTTTTGGGTCATCGGCCGCAGCCACTCGGGCCTGAAACAAAGCCTACGCGTCCTAATTCTGACCGTGGGTCTCCACGAAACAACTGAGACCAGAGACTATCGATTCACCTTTGCCTGGAAACAGTGTTTACAGCACTGTGGGTTTACCCGAGTGGACAATGCGACAATTAGGATAACTAGGGGGAAGAAAGTGTCAGGAAAAGCCCCCCATTGTCACTTCTTTACTGAAAAGGTTTCTGGTTTTCTTGATCCCAGATGCACACTTGTATTGATTGGTTATGCATTATGTGTATTCCATTGCTGCCTATGCATTTGCACTAGTCCTTTTCAATGCTAGTTTATCTGAAGGAGGGGGTATGGCTGGGATCCCGAAATCTGTGAACGTTCTAGCTCATGGCAGCACTCCACCCAAGGCCTGCCCCAATAACTCAGGCGCTATGACTCTAACAGCAAAACTCCAATGCTTTGACTCCAGAGCTATGACTCTAACACCAGAACTCCAGTGCTTTGACTCAAGAGCTATGACTCTAACACCTGAACTCCAGTGCTTTGACTCAAGAGCTATGACTCTAACACCAGAACTCCAGTGCTTTGACTCAAGAGCTATGACTCTAACACCAGAACTCCAGTGCTTTGACTCAAGAGCTATGACTCTAACACCTGAACTCCAGTGCTTTGACTCAAGAGCTATGACTCTAACACCAGAACTCCAGTGCTTTGACTCCAGAGCTATGACTCTAACACCAGAACTCCAGTGCTTTGACTCCAGAGCTATGACTCTAACACCAGAACTCCAGTGCTTTGACTCCAGAGCTATGACTCTAACACCAGAACTCCAGTGCTTTGACTCAAGAGCTATGACTCTAACACCTGAACTCCAGTGCTTTGACTCAAGAGCTATGACTCTAACACCTGAACTCCAGTGCTTTGACTCAAGAGCTATGACTCTAACACCTGAACTCCAGTGCTTTGACTCAAGAGCTATGAATCTAACACCAGAACTCCAGTGCTTTGACTCAAGAGCTATGAATCTAACACCAGAACTCCAGTGCTTTGACTCAAGAGCTACGACTCTAACACCAGAACTCCAGTGCTTTGACTCCAGTGCTTTGACTCCAACACCCAGAGGTGGAAAGGCCAGGGGCCAGAAAGCAAAAGTCCTGCCATGTGTTTCTTCCACCCATGAACTCAGCCAGCTGATTTCACTAATTAGTTCTAACTCCTGGCTGAAGAATTGTGCTAATTAGCAAATCCAGGTGATTGGAACCCAATACTGGGGAGGACCTTTACCTTCTGAACCTGGATTTTACACCTCTGCCAACACCAGAACTCCGGTGCTATGACTTCGACACTGTGACACTAGTGCTAGCACATACATTTAGCACTATGTTGCTTTGACTTCATCATCCAGTTCTATGATTAGCCCCATGGCCCCCCCTGAGTCTGAGCCAGGCTTCCACCAACACCTACGCCTCTAGAGCTATGACTCCAGCACTATATATAACTAGCGCTATGACTCCAGCACTATATATAACTAGCGCTATGACTCCAGCACTATATATAACTAGCGCTATGACTCCAGCACTATATATAACTAGAGCTATGACTCCAGCACTATATATAACTAGCGCTATGACTCCAGCACTATATATAACTAGCGCTATGACTCCAGCACTATATATAACTAGAGCTATGACTCGAGCACTATATATAACTAGCGCTATGACTCCAGCACTATATATAACTAGCGCTATGACTCCAGCACTATATATAACTAGCGCTATGACTCGAGCACTATATATAACTAGCGCTATGACTCGAGCACTATATATAACTAGCGCTATGACTCCAGCACTATATATAACTAGCGCTATGACTCGAGCACTATATATAACTAGCACTATGACTCCAGCACTATATATAACTAGCGCTATGACTCCAGCACTATATATAACTAGCGCTATGACTCCAGCACTATATATAACTAGCGCTATGACTCGAGCACTATATATAACTAGCGCTATGACTCGAGCACTATATATAACTAGCACTATGACTCCAGCACTATATATAACTAGCGCTATGACTCCAGCACTATATATAACTAGCGCTATGACTCCAGCACTATATATAACTAGAGCTATGACTCCAGCACTATATATAACTAGAGCTATGACTCCAGCACTATATATAACTAGAGCTATGACTCCAGCACTATATATAACTAGCGCTATGACTCCAGCACTATATATAACTAGCGCTATGACTCGAGCACTATATATAACTAGCGCTATGACTCCAGCACTATATATAACTAGCGCTATGACTCCAGCACTATATATAACTAGAGCTATGACTCCAGCACTATATATAACTAGCGCTATGACTCCAGCACTATATATAACTAGCGCTATGACTCCAGCACTATATATAACTAGCGCTATGACTCCAGCACTATATATAACTAGAGCTATGACTCCAGCACTATATATAACTAGCGCTATGACTCGAGCACTATATATAACTAGCGCTATGACTCCAGCACTATATATAACTAGCGCTATGACTCGAGCACTATATATAACTAGCGCTATGACTCAAGCACTATATATAACTAGCGCTATGACTCCAGCACTATATATAACTAGCGCTATGACTCCAGCACTATATATAACTAGCGCTATGACTCCAGCACTATATATAACTAGAGCTATGACTCCAGCACTATATATAACTAGCGCTATGACTCGAGCACTATATATAACTAGCGCTATGACTCGAGCACTATATATAACTAGAGCTATGACTCCATCACTATATATAACTAGAGCTATGACTCCAGCACTATATATAACTAGCGCTATGACTCCAGCACTATATATAACTAGAGCTATGACTCCAGCACTATATATAACTAGCGCTATGACTCCAGCACTATATATAACTAGAGCTATGACTCCAGCACTATATATAACTAGAGCTATGACTCCAGCACTATATATAACTAGAGCTATGACTCCAGCACTATATATAACTAGAGCTATGACTCCAGCACTATATATAACTAGAGCTATGACTCCAGCACTATATATAACTAGAGCTATGACTCCAGCACTATATATAACTAGAGCTATGACTCCAGCACTATATATAACTAGAGCTATGACTCCAGCACTATATATAACTAGAGCTATGACTCCAGCACTATATATAACTAGAGCTATGACTCCAGCACTATATATAATTAGAGCTATGACTCCAGCACTATATATAACTAGAGCTATGACTCCAGCACTATATATAACTAGAGCTATGACTCCAGCACTATATATAAGTAGAGCTATGACTCCAGCACTATATATAACTAGAGCTATGACTCCCACTGAGCTCTGTACATGAGAACCGTCCATCAGTTGTCTAACTGCAGAACCACATCCATGGCAACCGATGGGCACTCTGGCCTTCAGAGCAGAGAGAGGCCAGTGGACCCAGGAGGACCCATATTAAACCGAATTAAACACCGGGCGTCTTTGGGACAACCCCGCCTCACTCTCTCTCTCTATCTCTTCCTGGCTGGGGAACTGGAAACCGCTCTATTCATCCGCCCCTTCAAAAAATCTCAAGCACATGAAACCTAATCGCAGATACAAAGTACGGGCACAATGGAACATGGGAAAACAAAGGCCCAAATCAAATAACTGCCCTCATTTCCACAATATAAGACAAATATTTCCTTCAGCTTGCTAAAATTTGCTCGACGCTCCTCCTGGTCTTTGTCCTGTTTACACTATAGAGCAGAATTTCACTGCTTTCATAAGCTCTTCAGCTCATCCCTACCACGTGCTGTCCTGTAAAAAAAAGATACCAAAAAGTGCCTAAAAAGGTACAATTGCTCGTCACTGGGGTGGTACCCTATAGGTACATAAAACTGTACCCACAGCAATGCATAATTAAATTGTACTTTTTTTTTGCTTGCAAAAGGGTACTTATTAATACCCAAATAGAACTTTGTACTTTCAGGGAGTACATTTGGGAAATTTGTTCCTTAAAGAACAGAAATGTACCTCCACTGTACCTTTACTTCTTAGAGTGTATATGTGGCTCCCTACCAACCCCACCCCCCTATAGTGGGGCCTATATTTCTAATTCAGGACATTATATTTTTATGGTTTTATGGTTTGTTATGGTAGTTATCTGTATTCAATTTTCTATTTCAAGGTGCAATTTCAAGTTCAAAAATCTTTATTGGCATGGCATGCACCGTGTTGCCAAAGCAAATATTACAAAGAACAACAACGTAAAAAAAAAAAAATTGCTACCTGTATGTGTTTAGGATTTGTATTTTGGTTATTGGTTAGTATTCAGTGTTAACTTGCAGTAGTGCTTTCGTGATGCCTGTTGGTCTGGCAATGTTGTACGCTAAGTCTGGCAGTGCGTTGCCCACATTTCACATCTGCCAATTTAATGAAAGGTAATATAATGTAACAATCACCCTTCAGCGTGGTATTAGTCACATTCCAATGCCCTCCATCGCTATTTCCTTTTTGGACAGAAAATTTGAATACAATATTTGCAAATGTAACACACATTTTTTGGACGCTCTTTCACACCAAATGTTGTATTACAAAATACATAAAACTAACTGCTGTGGCTAACAAGAATCCAACCACAGTGTTTAGCTCAGATAAAAATAGCATTTATAAAATGTAGAAGTTATTTATGATGAAAGAGGAGGAAAGGCAATGCAGGTTAACATTGTCATTATTGATGTAGGAATTTTGGAAAAAACTAAATAAAATGTGAAGTGTTATAACAAGATAAAGACACACGGTGTTGATTAAAATCATTTTTTCAGTCCAGTCTGAAGTATAACGTAAAGGGATGAACAATTCGGAGGGTATGGGAGAAGTCTAGAAGGGCGGGATCAGGAAGACAGGGGGGAATTCAGGAAATGTTCACACCAACCCGCTAAGCAGCAAGTATATACACTGCCTGGCCAAAAAAAAGTTGCAGTTGCACCAGTCATGCATAATGCCCACTGTACAAGCATCTGGAGGCAGTGTTACGATCTGGGGTTGCTTCAATTGGTCAGGTCTAGGCTCAGCAACGTTATGCAGCAATAAAATGAAGTCAGCTGAGTACCTGAATGTACTGAATGACCAGGTTATCCCATCAATGGGCATGTTCCAGGACGACAATGCCAAGATTCATCGGGCTCAAATTGTGAAAGAGTGGGTCGGAGAGCATGAGGAATCATTTTCACACATGAATTGGCCACCAGAGTCTTGACCTTAACCCCATTGAAAGTCTTTAGGATGTGCTGGAGAAGACTTCACGGAGTGGTTCGACTCTCCCGTCGTCAATACAAGATCTCGGCCAAAAATTTATGCAGGTCTGGATGGAAATAAATGTTGTGACGTTGCATAAGGTTGTCGAAACAATGCCACAACGAATGCGCGCCATAATCAAAGCTAAAGGCGGTCCAACAAAATATTACAGTGTGCGACTTTTTTTTTGGCCGGGCAGTGTACTTCTGCTTGTTTAATGTCAGGTATTATTGAGTAACTCAATCTAAAATGAATAGATCATTTTATAAAGAAGAAGATTTATAAACAAAGGCTTTACTTTCAGGATTCCCTGTTGCATTATTTTTTATTCGACGACCTACTTGTGGTAGATGATACCATGAGGTGTGAATAGTGAATTAACATTTTCTTTGTAAAGTGATATCGTTTCCCACCAACACCCGAAGGATCCGTTGCCAGTGTAGGTCCTCCTTTTCATAACTGTTCCCTACCTTAGGTTACGATGGAGTTGTGCCTAGATAGTATCTGATTTGAGGAGGATTATCCTGTTACCATCAAGACCTCGCAGAGTAGTATCAAGGCCACAACAAACACAGGAGCTGACAGCGGGATGGAATATCTGCTTCTCTTCCCATCTGGGAACTTACCGTCCACTCATGGACAAACATAATAAAGCAGGCAAATCAGTTTGGTGGCGCCCCCTGCAGCAAAGAAATGGGAAAGCAGGAATGACCATCGATATTCACACTAACTAGACAGGTCAATCACACTCCTCTGTGTGCCCAGCTTGAATTCTCACCAGCGTAATCAGAAGCCAAGCTTGTTTGCCATTGAAAAGTATTTTTGAAGAAACCAAAATTGGCACGCTGTTCTACTTATAACTTGCAATTAATAGATGACTCTCATTCATCCACCCATTATCTAACCCGCTTATTCCTGGTCAGGGTCATGTGGGGGCTGCGTCCTATCCCAGCACGCATTGGGTGAGATAGATGACTCCCCATGAAGTAAATATTATTTTAATTACTTAAGTTTGTTAATCAAAAGGTCGCATATGATTCTGGTATTATGATGTATTACTATGATGTAGACCGGGGGGGGGGGTATACTACGAAACAGGATTACTGAGTTAGCTGGATAACTGCACTAGCTGGATAACTGCAGTAAAACCCGGAGCCCTCCCAAACGTGGAACATGGATTGAAGTAAAAAGACCTGTTCCTGGTTTTATCCAGCTAACTCAGTAATCCTAAGGGCAGTAGGCGGGGCCTAGGGCCCGCGCAACAGTCCTAGTTGGATAAATCAAATGAACACAGACTGTGGACTCGCAGTAAACATTTGAAGTTAGTCATTAACACAGTTTAAACACTGCACCATCGCTTCTGCCCTAGTCCTTATCTCTCGAAATGTAAGTAAGATGCATTTTCATATGTTTTATATATGCATTTTTATGAGTGTACATTTGTTATTGCTCAAAGCTGGATGCTTTTGACCTTATTCCATCTTGCAGCACGCTCCCGCGAATCAGAGATGCAAACTTGTTTCTATGTTCTTTTTCTTGGGGACACAAATACAAATCATGGCAAGAGAGTACAGCCTTTGGACATATCCAGAATCAGCTAGTTGCATTCTTTAGCGCGTTAGCTTGATCGGAACCGTATACCTACCTATGTTAACCAGATAAAAAGAGTAAGGGCTTTATATTTAGCACCGAATCAAATAGGTCTGAATCAATTTTTTGACATTGACGACTTAAATTGAACATAAAGAAGCAAACATTGAACCTCTCACGACAAACTATTCAAATCGCTAGATCCCTGTGCTGCTAGTGGAGCCTGCATATTAGTACACTCATCACAGATTTGTACAATTTTTTTATGACAGAAGGTTTATTTTTTTTTCCAGTTAATGTTGGAGTCATGGGGCAAACGCTCTTCTGCATTTCTGTCCTGGTTGCTCTGTGGTCAACAAGAGTCATCGGCATGTCAGGTAGGCCTCATTTCCCTGTAAACATCAGCACATTTGGGGTATCATTGGCAGTTCTAGTGTCGGTGACCTTTAGAACACTCCGGGGGTGTGTATGAGGTCTGCGGTTCTTTTCTTTTCGGCTATAGTTTTTCAGCAATGCGCCGTTGCTGAATGCAGAGTGTGAGGTTACGTGTAAGATTTCTTCGGTGGTGGAAATAGTTGCTAATAGTTCACACACACGCACGCACGCACGCACGCACGCACGCACGCACGCACGCACGCACGCACGCACGCACGCAGGCACACACACACATACACCTTGGGCCTGGCCATCATGGAACTGAGAACGTGGCAGACACTACTTGAAGTGTAAAGCGAGCCTTGCTAACGTCTGCCTATTGTTAGGGAAATCTGCTTTAAATTCCCTTCCTACACCACAATGAGCATCGTCTGATGAAACAGATCCACAGCAAAACAGTATCTTGATTTAGAATAAGATGTCAAATAGACCAGAATGAGAGTTCCTTACCAGTGCTCTGATGAAACATACATACAGTAGATAATTTATACACAATCTTAGTATCTCTCCACCAGGGCAGATTCTATGTATAAATTACAAGGACAGTATTTAGTCTCAAGATAAACTCTGACCTTGCCATAAGATCGAAATGTCCAAGCAAACTTCTACTAGCAATAACAGAGACATTAATCTCTTAGGCTGTTTCCAAAAAGAGACAGAGCAAGATATTTGGTCCGAATCCATATGTATTATAGAGCATATTTATACATGTTCTTATGGGTAATAAGGATTGTATTAAAAGTTAATTTTAATCACGTGATTGTCTTCATGTTAACACATGCACATTGTCAATCAGAAAATTACCCTTGCACTATACAGCACTTTGCTCTGTTAAAGGTAGAAATTGACTGTATGTGAGTGAAACAGCCATTTTGTCTGTTAGTGTCTCCATTCCCATATACTCATACAGAAATTGCATTAAGATGTGATGTAAAATGAAATGTTGCAACCAGATTCTTTAGTTCCTTCTTTTTTCTCAGCACGACAGGAGGTTCCGGTTAGTAACAGGGGTACTTTCTGCTGCTATAGTGGAATTTAATAAGATTCATGAACAGGCATGAACAAAAGATAGAAACTCTATTGCTACAGTGTTGTCCTTGGTCACACTATCTCAAGACTATTCATAAGATGGGTAAAGCTTTACATTAGAGACAGAACTTAATATTATTAAAACCGCAGTTGAGTGAGATCAAAACCGCAACACTAGATGAGACAAGAATGACTAAAACGTCTTGCTACCAGATGCTACTGCTGAGTAAAGATTGCACAGTCCACCAGAGGTGGAAATCCAGGGGACATAAAGTCCTACCATGTGTTGCTTCCACCCATAGACTCAGTCAGCTCATTTCACTAATTAGTTCTACCTCCTCGCTGAAGAATTATGTTAATTAGCAAATTCAGGTCATTGGAGCAAAATACTGGGGAGGAGTTTAACTTTATGTTCCCGGGATTTCCACCTCTGCAGTCCACCTCAAAATGATCGTTCATGACTTGGTTGAGTTTAGCCATGTCATAGGTCACACCCAACAAAATTCCTCTATGAAAACATTTGAAATACATCTAATCAGCTGATGACCTTTTGAACTGAAATGGGCTTAAAGAGCTCAGAGCTTGGTGAGCTGGGCTTAAAGAGCTCAGAGCGGGTGAGCTAAGCTTAAAGAGCTCAGAGCAGGGCTTAAAGAGCTCAGAGCTAAGCTTAAAGAGCTCAGAGCTGGGCTTACAGAGCTCAGAGCTAAGCTTAAAGAGCTCAGAGCTGGGCTTAAAGAGCTCAGAGCTAGACTTAAAGAGCTCAGAGCTGGGCTTAAAGAGCTCAGAGCTGCGTGAGCTGGGCTTAAAGAGCTCATAGTTGGGTGAGCTGGCCTTAAAGAGCTCAAAGCTGGGTTAGCTGGGCTTAAAGAGCTCAGAGCTGGGTGAGCTGGGCTTAAAGAGCTCAGAGCTGGTGAGCTGGGGTTAAAGAGCTTAGAGCTGCGTGAGCTGGGCTTAAAGAGCTCAGAGCTAGGCTTAAAGAGCTCAGAGCTAAGCTTAAAGAGCTCAGAGCTGGGCTTAAAGAGCTCAGAGCTAGGCTTAAAGAGCTCAGAGCTGGGCTTAAAGAGCTCAGAGCTGCGTGAGCTGGGCTTAAAGAGCTCATAGTTGGGTGAGCTGGGCTTAAAGAGCTCGGACATAGGCTTAAAGAGCTCAGAGCTGGGTGAGCTAGGCTTAAAGAGCTCAGAGCTGGGCTTAAAGAGCTCAGAGCTGGGTGAGCTGGGCTTAAAGAGCTCAGAGCTGGGTGAGCTAGGCTTAAAGAGCTCAGAGCTGGGCTTAAAGAGCTCAGAGCTGGGTGAGCCGGGCTTAAAGAGCTCAGAGCTGGGTGAGCTGGGCTTAAAGAGCTCAGAGCTGGGCATGTGGTGGCGTCTGTAGAATGTGTGACGTCTCGGTCCTGCAGTGTTTTACAGCGGCCCGCAGGCTAACGCCGTCCTGCGCACCAAGCGGGCCAACAGCTTCCTGGAGGAGCTGAAGCCCGCCTCAAAGGAGCGCGAGTGTGTGGAGGAAGTTTGCGACTTCGAGGAGGCCTGCGAGATCTTCCAAACGCGGGAGGCCACGGTGAGTCCCGACAGGATGATAAAAATAAATAAAAAATCTATAAAAAGTATCTGAAAAAAAAACTTATCACAGGTTCATAAGAGAAACAAAAACTGAAATGAATGAAAGAGACTCTGGCACACTATGAGATGGCATGCCTGACGGAGATCTATGTGACCGAAACATTACACTCATTCATTGTCTTTTTTGCAAGTGTCTCAAAGTGGAGAGTCCCTTTCATTCAAAAGTCTAAAAATACGCATTTATAAAGCATTTTTAATTAATAGGCCATAAAACATACAGCATATTAAAATCATGTGACATGCATGCAGGACAAGAGCTACAGCTGGTGATGTCATACATAGAGACTGAGGGTGCGCCCCAATATTCTTCACTCCCCACCTCCCTTCCTCCACTCCCTGACTGCCACTCCTCTCCTACCCGGAAATATGCAAAACTGCCTTGAACGTTTTGAGTACAAGTATTTGCATGTACAGTATCCAATGTACATGATATTGCGGCTTGCGTCGAGACAATAATTAATATGTAAGCATTAATACGTAATTAAGATGTAATCAGCAACATTAGATTAAAACACAAAAATCCGTTTCCGGGGCACGGAGTAGAGGAGTGGTAGTGGAGGAGGAAAGGTGGCATTTTTCGACTATTGGGACGCACCCTGATTGTTCAATTGGCTCACGTGGTCTGTCTGTCTTCCTTTACAGATTGAGTTCTGGACCGTGTACACTGGTAGGTGGGTCGCATCTCTGGTTCCACACGTGCTCCTGCGTGGTCCAGCCGGGTCGAGTGCTCAACGTGCGTGTTTTTGGGTCTCTCAGATGGGAACCAGTGTGAGAAGAACCCCTGTGTGAACGGTACCTGCGTGGACCAGTTCCAGTCCTACGCCTGCAAGTGCAACCCGGGTTTCGAGGGCAGAAACTGCGACCAAAGTGAGCACCTGAACCCGACTGTGACCGTGCTAGCGCCTTCAGGGCCTGATGTGCTCACACCTTTTAGCACACGCAAAACCAATAACAAGGCCAACATTGGCCATGCTGTTTGTTTTACACCAAACATTGGTTGTGTTATTAGAACTTTAACCGTAACTACATTACATTGCAGTACTTTTAGCAGACCATTGGATAATCAGACAACATGCAGAAGCTTTAGAAACCTTCTGAAGTCTTTCAGCATATTTCATACTCTATCACCCTTAGTGAATGCGATGTCTGTACTGTTTTAATTAAAGGAGTTATATGTAACATTGACACCAAGCGTTTAAAATGGGTACTGCAATCCAAATTCACAATATTGGAGAGAGTCGAGACACTGAACGAACACGAGCGCAAGACGAGTCGAGCGCAACATTATATTTTGAGACAAGCTTATTCTATTTTGACAATGACAAGTGATGACGAGTGCTACACTGTAAGTTGATTAGCTAATGTATATGTTTGCAATTTGTTTATTATTCATTGTTTGCAAATTATAAACCGGTCATGTGGATTTTTTATAACTCTGTCAATGTTAGCTAGATGCATGGCTGGCTATGTTTAAGGTCACACAGATATAAGCTAACGTTAGTGGTATGTTTAGCGAGTAACTATATACATACATATATTTAAATCTTTAGCTAGCTAGCTAAATGGAGACGATGTTGAACTTAGCTTAGGCATTTGTAAATCGGCTGTCGGAGTGCCGGAGTACATCTGGTTGTTCGTAATGGGCAGTGGACTCTGAGTCAACTCGGAGAATAGTGAATCACACAGGCCAAAACAAATACAGACGTTCTGACCCAGAATGGAAATTTCAAAGTAGAACATACTGGCTGTAGCATTGTTGTCGGAAAAGCCAGTATTTCAACTTAGCATGTTTCCTTAATCTCTGATGACATATCATGGTCATTTTATGATTTAGTACAGTAAATTTGTTACATATAGCTCCTTTAAGGCTTCCCTGGTTCATTTGCATCTCATCACATACAAAGAACTATGTTTTTCTCCTGTATGTGCGTTATTAACAGCCTAAATGATGTAGGACATGTATGTATACCAAATCCATAACATACTATACCATGGGCCTGATTTACTAAGAAAATCTTTTAGCACATGCAGAACCAATAACATGACCCGGTGTTTGTTTTGCACCAATCATTGGTTGTGTTATTAGTCTGGTTTGTGCTAAAAAGTTTTGCGCATGCTAAAGGTCTTAGTAGGCCCTTTGTGTTCAGGCGCATGTTGGTCTGTGGGTTCAGTCAATGCATTGTTTGTGTCTGTGTTGGTGTGCTGTGTTCAGTCGTGTGTTGGTCTATGTGTTCAGGCAATAAATTGTTTTAGTTTGTGATTGTGTAGGTCTGCTGTGTTCAATCATGTTCATCTGTGTGTTCAGTCAATGTGTTGGTCTATGTGTTCAGGTAATATATTGATTTAGTTTGTGACTGTGTTGGTGTTCTGTGTTCAGTTGTGTGTTCATCTATGTCCGCAGTGAATGCATTGTTTTAGTTTGTGACTGTGTTGGTGTACTGTGTTCAGGCAGCACAGCTTCTAACTGCACGCTGGACAACGGGGACTGTGACCACGTGTGCCGGGAGAGGGAGGACGGGAAAAGTCGCTTCTGCAGCTGTCTCCCAGGATACCGTCTCCAAGACGACTCCAGAACCTGTCTCCCCTCTGGTAGGACACATGACATCACATCACTCCTTCTCTCTCTCTCTCTCTCTCTCTCTCTGCCTGTCTAAGCATGTGTGTGCCCAGTGTAGATACTCTCCCAAAAGTGGGGGTTAAACAATGAGTGTGGACGGGCCGAATGGCCCTTTTTTATGTTTCCGTGTGTTTGCACAGAGGTGTACGCCTGCGGGCAGCTGGTCGCCCCGCGGGTCTCTGACAACAAGCCCAAAGTGGGACTCCAGCCCTGGCTGGTGGGCGGAGAGGTGGGGAAGAAGGGAGAGAGTCCCTGGCAGGTAGGGTGCACATCTGTCCATCTACATCCATCCATCCATTATCCAACCCGCTTATTCCTGGTCAGGGTCGCGGGGGGCTGGAGCCTATCCCAGCATGCATTGGGCGAGAGGCAGGAATACACCCTGGACAGGTCGCCGATCCATCGCAGTGCACAACTTTCCATCTGTACATCTGAAATATGACCCACTCCCGCGTGCTTACTACAACTGTAAACACAACTAACTTGCGTCGTCTATGTACCAAAACACATACAGCTTGGCGTTGCTACATCTATCCTAACAAAACAGAGCAACCTTGCTACATCTATCCTACCAAAACAGAACAACCTTGCTACATCTATCCTACCAAAACACAACAACCTTTCTGCATCTATCCTACCAAAACACGCTAGTTGCTTTCACTATTATTTGTATTTATGTGTGTATGTGTGTGTGTGTGTGTGTGTGTGTGTGTGTGTTCCCCAGGTGCTGGTGCTGAATGAGTTGGGCAGGTTCCACTGTGGGGGGGTGCTGATAGACCAGTACTGGGTCCTTACAGCGGCTCACTGTCTCGAGAAGAGCACCCGTTTCAGCGTAAGACTGGGTGGGTATCTCTCTCTGCTGACTCTCTCTCTCACTCCCTCTTTCACTCCATCTCTTTCTCTCTCATATTTAATTTTCTCTTCTCTCATACCCTTCTCCACCCTTCCAGACCTCTTTCAAGTAAGCGATACTTTAACCCTTCAGATGCCGGTAAAATTTAGAAGCACACTTTCAGAATGTCCATTGTCCCATGCTGTATATTATCGCATGCTGTCTAATGGCCCATGCGGTCCACTCTCCCATGCGGTCCACTCTCCCATGCTGTCTACTCTCCCATGCTGTCTACTCTCCCATGCGGTCCACTCTCCAATTCTATCTACTCTCCCATGCTGTCTACTCTCCCATGCTGTCTACTCTCCCATGTTGTCCACTCTAACATGCTGTCTACTCTCCCATTCTGTCTACTCTCCCATTCTGTCTACTCTCCCATGCTGTCTACTCTCCCATTATGTCTACTCTCCCATGCTGTCTACTCTCCCATGCTGTCTACTCTCCCACGCTGTCTACTCTCCCACGCTGTCTACTCTCCCATGCTGTCTACTCTCCCATGCGGTCCACTCTCCAATTCTGTCTACTCTCCCATGCTGTCTACTCTCCCATGCTGTCTACTCTCCCATGTTGTCTACTCTCACATGCTGTCTACTCTCACATGCTGTCTACTCTCCAATTCTGTCTACTCTCCCATGCTGTCTACTCTCCCATGCGGTCCACTCTCCCATGTTGTCTACTCTCACATGCTGTCTACTCTCCAATTCTGTCTACTCTTCCATGCTGTCTACTCTCCCATGTTGTCTACTCTCACATGCTGTCTACTCTCCCATTCTGTCTACTCTCCCATTCTGTCTACTCTCCCATTATGTCTACTCTCCCATGCGGTCTACTCTCCCATGCTGTCTACTTTCCCATGCTGTCTACTCTCCCATTATGTCTACTCTCCCATGCTGTCTACTCTCCCACGCTGTCTACTCTTCCATGCTGTCTACTTTTACATGCTGTCTACTCTCCCACGCTGTCTACTCTCCCATTCTGTCTACTCTTCCATGCTGTCTACTCTCCCATGCTGTCTACTCTCCCATGCTGTCTACTCTCCCATTATGTCTACTCTCCAATGCGGTCTACTCTCCCATGCTGTCTACTTTCCCATGCTGTCTACTCTCCCATTATGTCTACTCTTCCATGCTGTCTACTCTCCCATGCTGTCTACTTTCCCATTATGTCTACTCTCCAATGCGGTCTACTCTCCCATGCTGTCTACTTTCCCATGCTGTCTACTCTCCCATTCTGTCTACTCTTCCATGCTGTCTACTCTCCCATGCTGTCTACTCTCCCATGCTGTCTACTCTCCCATTATGTCTACTCTCCAATGCGGTCTACTCTCCCATGCTGTCTACTTTCCCATGCTGTCTACTCTCCCATTATGTCTACTCTCCCATGCTGTCTACTCTCCCATGCTGTCTACTCTTCCATGCTGTCTACTCTCTCATTCTGTCTACTCTCCCATGCTGTCTACTCTCCCATTCTGTCTACTCTCCCATGTTGTCTACTCTCCCATGCTGTCTACTCTCACATGCTGTCTACTCTCCCATTATGTCTACTCTCCCATGCTGTCTACTCTCCCATTCTGTCTACTCTCCCATGCTGTCTACTCTCCCATGCTGTCTACTCTCCCATTATGTCTACTCTCCAATGCGGTCTACTCTCCCATGCTGTCTACTTTCCCATGCTGTCTACTCTCCCATTATGTCTACTCTCCCATGCTGTCTACTCTCCCATGCTGTCTACTCTTCCATGCTGTCTACTCTCTCATTCTGTCTACTCTCCCATGCTGTCTACTCTCTCATTCTGTCTACTCTCCCATGCTGTCTACTCTCCCATTCTGTCTACTCTCCCATGTTGTCTACTCTCCCATGCTGTCTACTCTCACATGCTGTCTACTCTCCCATTATGTCTACTCTCCATGCTGTCTACTCTCCCATTCTGTCTACTCTCCCATGCTGTCTACTCTCCCATGCTGTCTACTTTCCCATGCTGTCTATTGTCCCATTCTGTCTACTCTCCCATGCTGTCTACTTTCCCATGCTGTCTACTCTCCCATGCTGTCTACTCTCCCATGTTGTCTACTCTCACATGCTGTCTACTCTCACATGCTGTCTACTCTCCAATTCTGTCTACTCTCCCATGCTGTCTACTCTCCCATGCGGTCCACTCTCCCATGTTGTCTACTCTCACATGCTGTCTACTCTCCAATTCTGTCTACTCTTCCATGCTGTCTACTCTCCCATGTTGTCTACTCTCACATGCTGTCTACTCTCCCATTCTGTCTACTCTCCCATTCTGTCTACTCTCCCATTATGTCTACTCTCCCATGCGGTCTACTCTCCCATGCTGTCTACTTTCCCATGCTGTCTACTCTCCCATTATGTCTACTCTCCCATGCTGTCTACTCTCCCACGCTGTCTACTCTTCCATGCTGTCTACTTTTACATGCTGTCTACTCTCCCACGCTGTCTACTCTCCCATTCTGTCTACTCTTCCATGCTGTCTACTCTCCCATGCTGTCTACTCTCCCATGCTGTCTACTCTCCCATTATGTCTACTCTCCAATGCGGTCTACTCTCCCATGCTGTCTACTTTCCCATGCTGTCTACTCTCCCATTATGTCTACTCTTCCATGCTGTCTACTCTCCCATGCTGTCTACTTTCCCATTATGTCTACTCTCCAATGCGGTCTACTCTCCCATGCTGTCTACTTTCCCATGCTGTCTACTCTCCCATTCTGTCTACTCTTCCATGCTGTCTACTCTCCCATGCTGTCTACTCTCCCATGCTGTCTACTCTCCCATTATGTCTACTCTCCAATGCGGTCTACTCTCCCATGCTGTCTACTTTCCCATGCTGTCTACTCTCCCATTATGTCTACTCTCCCATGCTGTCTACTCTCCCATGC
This sequence comes from Synaphobranchus kaupii, assembly GCA_029718625.1. Lineage (NCBI taxonomy): Eukaryota > Metazoa > Chordata > Actinopteri > Anguilliformes > Synaphobranchidae > Synaphobranchus > Synaphobranchus kaupii. Next base: position 85,208,453 of record CM056381.1, read on the forward strand.
TGTCTACTCTTCCATGCTGTCTACTCTCTCATTCTGTCTACTCTCCCATGCTGTCTACTCTCCCATTCTGTCTACTCTCCCATGTTGTCTACTCTCCCATGCTGTCTACTCTCACATGCTGTCTACTCTCCCATTATGTCTACTCTCCCATGCTGTCTACTCTCCCATTCTGTCTACTCTCCCATGCTGTCTACTCTCCCATGCTGTCTACTCTCCCATTATGTCTACTCTCCAATGCGGTCTACTCTCCCATGCTGTCTACTTTCCCATGCTGTCTACTCTCCCATTATGTCTACTCTCCCATGCTGTCTACTCTCCCATGCTGTCTACTCTTCCATGCTGTCTACTCTCTCATTCTGTCTACTCTCCCATGCTGTCTACTCTTCCATGCTGTCTACTCTCTCATTCTGTCTACTCTCCCATGCTGTCTACTCTCCCATTCTGTCTACTCTCCCATGTTGTCTACTCTCCCATGCTGTCTACTCTCACATGCTGTCTACTCTCCCATTATGTCTACTCTCCATGCTGTCTACTCTCCCATTCTGTCTACTCTCCCATGCTGTCTACTCTCCCATGCTGTCTACTTTCCCATGCTGTCTATTGTCCCATTCTGTCTACTCTCCCATGCTGTCTACTTTCCCATGCTGTCTACTCTCCCATGCTGTCTATTGTCCCACAGGAGACTATGAACGTTTTAAATTTGAGGGCACAGAAATGACCATACCCGTGGAAGAGGCCATCTCCCACCCCAACTACAACACAGACACGGTGGACAACGACATTGCCCTGCTCCGCCTGCACCAGCCCACGCACTACTCCCAGTACATCGTGCCCGTGTGCCTGCCGGACCGCGCCCTGGCCGAGCAGGTCCTGCACCGGAACGGCACGCGCACCATCGTGACGGGCTGGGGCAAGCAGGACGAGCTGAAGAAGCACTACACCTCGGCCCTCAGCTTCATCAGCATCCCGCTGGTGGGGCACGCCCAGTGCGCCCGCTCCATGGAGAACAACGTCACGCAGAACGTGCTGTGCGCTGGGAAGCTGGGGCAGCGGGAGGACGCCTGCGAGGGGGACAGTGGCGGCCCCATGGTGACACGCCACAGGGGCACCTGGTACGTCATCGGCCTGGTGTCCTGGGGGGAGGGCTGCGGCCGAAGGGAAAAGCTGGGCATCTACACCAAGGTCTCCAACTACATGGAGTGGATCGACAGCGTGCGGAGCGGCTGGGTTCCCAAATCCTAGCTCCCAGGCACGCCCCCTTCCAGTAACCCCACCTCCAAATTCCTCCTGACCCCACCCCTCATGTACCCCCCACCCCACGCAGGGGTAAAGGCACCAGCACATCTGTGGCACGAGTCAAAACTGCTTTGTAAAATAAAGTGACACTTTGAAAAATACAGGTTTCTCATCTTTTTTTATATTTTGGTTCATGTTAGGTGGAGCCTAATTTGATCTCTAACGTGTTTTAACTGAAATTGCGCTAGGGAAAAAAAAAACCTGGCTAAATTCAGCTTTTAAGCATATGAAAATGAAGCCCATGTGGTGTAATTCGCACCATAAACTTCCAGGAAAGTGGGTTCAGGAAAAAGGTTGCTGATATAAGCTGCTCAAGCTTTTGGGGTGTGGAAGGGTGGGGTTCAGTCCGGCCCACGATCCATGCAACATTGCATGAAAACAGGGGCGCCCGCAGGATTTCTTCCCGGGGTACGCAACAGAGTAGGCCAAGCCATAGGCTACATGAAAACAAAGCCACTACTTAGGACTAACGTTACAACGTAATTTACCGATATAGTTTGCACTCATAAGGTCGCATATTACAAGAAGTTCTAACTTAGGAGTAGGCCTAGTCTACGTTAAAGTCTGATCTTTCATCAGCAAAACCGGAGAGACGTACTTCAAAATAGAATGGAAATGTTGCGCGGAAAAAGATGTTACGTGACTTACAGTAGCCTGATATTTCATCAGGAAAACCGGAGAGACCTCACAATAGAATGGAAGTGTTGCGCGCAACAAGCTGTTACGCGACTTACAGCACAGTTAATGTTAACACAATGAAAACACTTCTGACAAGTCAATGTAACTATCGAACATGCTCAACAAAATGTATTCACTGCTTAAATTTCTAATAAAATATTATATGCACGCCAATTGTGTGTGCGTTAGAGAGAGCAAGAGCAAGTCACTGCAAATAAAATAACATGTTGGTGGGTAGCTCGTCCTCAGCTGAGGACTGGTTCTCCGAAAGCTGATTCTCCGAATTGTTATTTTCATTCTTTTTCAGACTCAACAGTTCCACAATGCTGAGCTGCTTTCTTTTCTTTGACATATTTGGCTAACGTCAATTACTGTATTCGTTTAAGTTAGTTATCTTGACTGACAAGAAAAAAGGCAACTCTAAACTTTTCCCGGTCTAAAGAAAAAGGTGGTCCTCCAATCACTTTCAACTGTGTCTTCCAATCACTTTCAAATGTTTGAAATATGCAAAACTTGGAAAATACAATAACCAGGCAATACAACGAAGACAATAAGCAAATATCATTCCTCAACATCGGAGAAACAGAGACGGAAAGACTTTGACAATTCACGTCAGTTTTAATGGAAATACTCATTTTGCTGTTGTTACTAAGGTACGCAGACTGCGTACTCTGCGTACAGCTGGGGGCGCCACTGCATGAAAATAAGAAATAATGAAATAGGAATCGACTGGCTTCCAGTATTGCGTGTCTGTGTGTCTGTGTATGTGACAGTATTTGCGTGTGTGTGTGTGTGTGAGGGGAAAAGAAAGATCGAGCGAGAGAGTTTATGTTGGAGATTGAGACAGCAAGGTTGAGTTAAGGACAGAAAACTTTTATATAAAAGATGCGTACCGTAGCAAAATAAACCACCACTCATTGGGCCTCATGTATAACATACACTGCCCGGCCAAAAAAAAAGTCGCACTGTAATATTTTGTTGGACCGCCTTTAGCTTTGATTATGGCGCGCATTCGTCGTGGCATTGTTTCGACAACCTTATGCAACGTCACAACATTTATTTCCGTCCAGACTTGCATTAATTTTTGGCCGAGATCTTGTATTGACGACGGGAGAGTCGAACCACTCGGTGAAGTCTTCTCCAGCACATCCCAAAGACTTTCAATGGGGTTAAGGTCAGGACTCTGGTGGCCAATTCATGTGTGAAAATGATTCCTCATGCTCCCTGAACCACTCTTTCACAATTTGAGCCCGATGAATCTTGGCATTGTCGTCCTGGAATATGCCCATTGATGGGATAACCTGGTCATTCAGTACATTCAGGTACTCAGCTAACTTCATTTTATTGCTGCATAACGTTGCTGAGCCTAGACCTGACCAATTGAAGCTACCCCAGATCATAACACTGCCTCCAGAGGCTTGTACAGTGGGCACTATGCATGACTGGTGCAACTGCAACTTTTTTTTTGGCCAGGCAGTGTACGTGCATACGTACAAAAAAGATGCGTACGCCACTTTCCCCACGGATTTGTGAATAATAAAAACAAACTTGACATCAAAACATGCGCACATTTATGCAGAGTATGACTGCGTACACACATTTTTGAATTTTGCGACTCCGGTGGCAGTGAAACTGGCATACACATTGTTTTTGTGTGTACGCACACCAACCATAACCATATCACCCATAACCATTCAGAATAAAGAAACAACATGACAAAATCACCCATAACCAGTCAGAATATTGAAAATATAGCACAACTCCTACTGAAACAAGCCTACAGTATGTATTATATGATGATATATAAAGTATATAGAACCTGACATTTTTTAGGAAGAAATTGAAAAAATGCAATACTGCAATACATATACTGGGCACAGGGTGGCATTGCACACAAAAGTATTGACAACCAGACACACCAGTTTATAAGGGCTGACCTAACACCAGCAGGTACAGAATTAATTATACATTTTTAAAAAATCCTTTTTTACCTAAACACAGCAATCGGAAGTATTTTTACAGCAAGATGAGTCATACGTTGGAGGATTTTACTCTGCATGGTGCTGAGATATCATCACGACTGCACTCATTAGAGGTGTGCGCACTGACTGTGGAGTAGGACACAGTGCATTAGAGGTGTGCGCACTGACTGTGGAGTAGGACACAGTGCATTAAAGGTGTGCGCACTGACTGTGGAGTAGGACACAGTGCATTAAAGGTGTGCGCACTGACTGTGGAGTAGGACACAGTGCATTAAAGGTGTGCGCACTGACTGTGGAGTAGGACACAGTGCATTAGAGGTGTGCGCACTGACTGTGGAGTAGGACACAGTGCATTAGAGGTGTGCGCACTGACTGTGGAGTAGGACACAGTGCATTAGAGGTGTGCGCACTGACTGTGGAGTAGGACACAGTGCATTAGAGGTGTGCGCACTGACTGTGGAGTAGGACACAGTGCATTAGAGGTGTGCGCACTGACTGTGGAGTAGGACACAGTGCATTAAAGGTGTGCACACTGACTGTGGAGTAGGACACAGTGCATTAGAGGTGTGCGCACTGACTGTGGAGTAGGACACAGTGCATTAAAGGTGTGCGCACTGACTGTGGAGTAGGACACAGTGCATTAGAGGTGTGCGCACTGACTGTGGAGTAGGACACAGTGCATTAAAGGTGTGCGCACTGACTGTGGAGTAGGACACAGTGCATTAGAGGTGTGCGCACTGACTGTGGAGTAGGACACAGTGCATTAAAGGTGTGCGCACTGACTGTGGAGTAGGACACAGTGCATTAGAGGTGTGCGCACTGACTGTGGAGTAGGACACAGTGCATTAGAGGTGTGCGCACTGACTGTGGAGTAGGACACAGTGCATTAGAGGTGTGCGCACTGACTGTGGAGTAGGACACAGTGCATTAGAGGTGTGCGCACTGACTGTGGAGTAGGACACAGTGCATTAGAGGTGTGCGCACTGACTGTGGAGTAGGACACAGTGCATTAGAGGTGTGCGCACTGACTGTGGAGTAGGACACAGTGCATTAAAGGTGTGCGCACTGACTGTGGAGTAGGACACAGTGCATTAAAGGTGTGCGCACTGACTGTGGAGTAGGACACAGTGCATTAAAGGTGTGCGCACTGACTGTGGAGTAGGACACAGTGCATTAAAGGTGTGCGCACTGACTGTGGAGTAGGACACAGTGCATTAAAGGTGTGCGCACTGACTGTGGAGTAGGACACAGTGCATTAGAGGTGTGCGCACTGACTGTGGAGTAGGACACAGTGCATTAGAGGTGTGCGCACTGACTGTGGAGTAGGACACAGTGCATTAAAGGTGTGCGCACTGACTGTGGAGTAGGACACAGTGCATTAAAGGTGTGCGCACTGACTGTGGAGTAGGACACAGTGCATTAAAGGTGTGCGCACTGACTGTGGAGTAGGACACAGTGCATTAAAGGTGTGCGCACTGACTGTGGAGTAGGACACAGTGCATTAAAGGTGTGCGCACTGACTGTGGAGTAGGACACAGTGCATTAAAGGTGTGCGCACTGACTGTGGAGTAGGACACAGTGCATTAAAGGTGTGCGCACTGACTGTGGAGTAGGACACAGTGCATTAGAGGTGTGCGCACTGACTGTGGAGTAGGACACAGTGCATTAAAGGTGTGCGCACTGACTGTGGAGTAGGACACAGTGCATTAGAGGTGTGCGCACTGACTGTGGAGTAGGACACAGTGCATTAGAGGTGTGCGCACTGACTGTGGAGTAGGACACAGTGCATTAGAGGTGTGCGCACTGACTGTGGAGTAGGACACAGTGCATTAGAGGTGTGCGCACTGACTGTGGAGTAGGACACAGTGCATTAGAGGTGTGCGCACTGACTGTGGAGTAGGACACAGTGCATTAGAGGTGTGCGCACTGACTGTGGAGTAGGACACAGTGCATTAGAGGTGTGCGCACTGACTGTGGAGTAGGACACAGTGCATTAGAGGTGTGCGCACTGACTGTGGAGTAGGACACAGTGCATTAGAGGTGTGCGCACTGACTGTGGAGTAGGACACAGTGCATTAGAGGTGTGCGCACTGACTGTGGAGTAGGACACAGTGCATTAGAGGTGTGCGCACTGACTGTGGAGTAGGACACAGTGCATTAGAGGTGTGCGCACTGACTGTGGAGTAGGACACAGTGCATTAGAGGTGTGCGCACTGACTGTGGAGTAGGACACAGTGCATTAGAGGTGTGCGCACTGACTGTGGAGTAGGACACAGTGCATTAGAGGTGTGCGCACTGACTGTGGAGTAGGACACAGTGCATTAGAGGTGTGCACACTGACTGTGGAGTAGGACACAGTGCATTAGAGGTGTGCACACTGACTGTGGAGTAGGACACAGTGCATTAGAGGTGTGCGCACTGACTGTGGAGTAGGACACAGTGCATTAGAGGTGTGCGCACTGACTGTGGAGTAGGACACAGTGCATTAGAGGTGTGCGCACTGACTGTGGAGTAGGACACAGTGCATTAAAGGTGTGCGCACTGACTGTGGAGTAGGACACAGTGCATTAGAGGTGTGCGCACTGACTGTGGAGTAGGACACAGTGCATTAAAGGTGTGCGCACTGACTGTGGAGTAGGACACAGTGCATTAGAGGTGTGCGCACTGACTGTGGAGTAGGACACAGTGCATTAGAGGTGTGCGCACTGACTGTGGAGTAGGACACAGTGCATTAGAGGTGTGCGCACTGACTGTGGAGTAGGACACAGTGCATTAGAGGTGTGCGCACTGACTGTGGAGTAGGACACAGTGAAACAGTCTGAATATATCACATAGTAGATCTGTGGTCAATGGGAGGGGCAAGCAGAATGCTTTATGAACATACATTCATTTTGCAGACACACAGACACATTTTGTATGTGCGTGTGTGTGTGTGTGTGTGTGTGTGTGTGTGTGTGTGTGTGTGCGTATACCTACACTGCCTGGCCAAAACAAACTCGCCATTGCACCCGTCATGCATAGTGCCCACTGTAGAAGCCTCTGGAGGCAGTGTTATGATCTGGGGTTGCTTCAATTGGTCAGGTCTAGGCTCAGCAACATTATGCAGCAATAAAATGAAGTCAGCTGAGCACCTGAATGTACTGAATGACCAGGTTATCCCACCAATGGGCATATTCCAGGATGACAGTGCCAAGATTTATCGGGTTCAAATTGTGAAAGAGTGGTTCAGGGAGCATGAGGAATCATTTTCACACATGAATTGGCTACCAGAGTCCTGACCTTAACCCCATTGAAAGTCTTTGGGATGTGCTGGAGAAGACTTTACGGAGTGGTTAGACTCTCCCGTCGTCAATACAAAATGAATGCAACTCTGGACGGAAATAAATGTTGCATAAGGTTGTTGAAACAATGCCATGACAAATGCGCGTCATAATCAAAGCTAAAGGCGGTCCAACGAAATATTACAGTGTGTGACTTTTTTTTGGCCAGGCATTGTATATACTAGTTATTTACTTATACAGATATAGTTATTTAATGAGCAAACCACAGTTCCACAGTTTATAAGACCATTAGTATTTACAAGCCAATATTTCCTGTGAAAGAAAAAATATATATGTAATATTTAATATTTTTTTTAATAGGTGAGGGATATGTCGATAAGAGAGAGCTGGATGGTGCAATGTTGCATGGATCGTGGGCCGGACTGAACCCCACCCTTCCACACCCCAAAAGCTTGAGCAGCTTATATCAGCAACCTTTTTCCTGAACCCACTTTCCTGGAAGTTCCTGCTGCGAATTACACCACATGGGCTTCATTTTCATATGCTTAAAAGCTGAATTTTGCTTCATAGCCTTTTTATTATCCTAGCGCAATTTCAGTTAAAACACGTTAGAGATCAAATTAGGCTCCACCTAACATGAACCAAAATATAATCAATCCAATTTCAATAAATTAAGAAATAAATACAAGGAAATGTGTTTGAGTTCATTCATTTTGAAAAAAGTATTTCACAGAAAATAATAGTATGAAAATACATGTGGATATAGTCATATAGTAAACTTTGAAGGCAGCTTTTCCTCTTTCTGCATTGACAGTGCCTGGCACCGGAATCCAGTCTTTTATCATATATGTATTTACTGGATATTGTTTTTAGGATTTGCTATGATGAGTTAAGTACTCGTTAATGGCCTGTCTGACCATAGATGCTCTGGGAGGTGGCTGCTCTCTCAATAGCCTGTACACTTGTGTTGTGGTGCTGCTATTATTAGAGTTAGGTATTTTAGACTGATGAAGACAATTTGCCAAAAACTTTTGAATCTTTTAGCCTCATCTTAACTGCAAACATTCGCACGAGGATCTTTTCTGAATGTAGTATAAAGTACTAGGGCCTGCGCTCTGGCATTTTTTTTTTTTTAGCTGAAAGTCAGCGTAAATCCATAGAAAAAACAACCTTGCTCAAAAATTCAATAAAGATCTTAGGAAAATGCCATGTAGGGAAAACAACAAAAATGTCAGTGCTATTTACAGAAAGTATGACTTAAATAGACATGACTAGGTCACAGGCTGCAAGCAGTTGATAATAAACGCAGGTAGAGATAATTATCCAATGGAGATGGCCAACATATCCAGCTATAGCATGGGCAGGTAGATCATAGGTAAATTACTATCCATTAAGAATGTACAAAGTGTGTGTGTGTGTTTGTGCGTTTGTGCGTGTGTGTGTCCTTAACTTTGTAAAACTTGCCCAACTCTGCATTTATTATATTGAGCTCATTATTCAGTTTATTTGAGTGTGAGTCTGCAGTTGCTGATGTCATATACACAGCCGTCCCAATGGGGAGACCCCCCCCCTCCCCCATTACATCAACCCCCTCTTCTCCCATTACCGCCAGCATCCATTTCCCCATTTGCCTCCATTACTGTCTCACTGCAGGCAGCTGTGTACTGTGGCCTCAGAAATGGCAGTTGACGCATTGTTCCGGGAGACCCCTGGAGAGGGTGGGGCTCAGAGGGGTAACAGAATGATAAAGGATATGGGGCGGGGCCCTGGGGCCCCAGGGACAGGCCGATAAAGGAAAAGGCGCCAGAATTTTGCTGTTTCATTGGCGATTCCCAGCCAAATTTCATCAGCCAAACAGAACTGAACTCACGGCAGCCACAGACACTGCACCGTGCTTGGGGGGGGGGGGGGGGGGGGGGGCTGTGACTTTCGATCCTTTTTCATTTCCCTCCAGCTGCTGGAAACCCTGGAAGGCAGGCTGGGGTTGTTTAGAGCCGGTAGCCATTCCGTGCCCTCTGTTTCCACAGATTTACAGGCTTTATGTGGGGCTCAGCAGCACGTGTGGAAGGCAGCCTGGCTTGGACAGGTGCAGGCTTTAGGACCCTGCAGGAAGCAGAAAGGAGCAGAGGGTAGGGCGGGCAGGCAGTGAGAGCGGAGCGCAAGCAGTGGGCGGGCGGAGTAGTCGCAGCTGAAGACGGAGGGACAGATAGAGCAGACAGGGGGTGGGAGGGAGGGAGCAGACACAAGGGGGAGTGAGGAAGATAAAAAAGACCAGTAGAGTGAAGGAGAGAGAGTATGTGAGAAAGAGACAGGGAGAGAAAGAGAAGAAGAAAGAGAGAGGGGGATAGAGGGATAGAGAGAGCTTCCGTAGTGGCGGAATCAGAGGAAAACCAAAAACCTTGAAGGAGTCTCGACTGAACGAAATACTTGCCTGCTCTGCCAAAAAGTGTCTGAATTCTTCTGAAAGAAAGAGAGAGAGAGAAAGAGAGAGAGAGGGAGAGAGAGAAGAGTGGGGACAGAAAGAGAAAGAGACAGGAGACACACTGAGGAGCATGCAGGCATCGTAAACAGGTAGAGAAGTACTGCAGCACTGAGCTGAAGTCCCAGAGGAATCCCAGGTGAAGACTGAAGACCGATCCCCAGGCCTGTAGAGGCATGGGCAGCTACTGAAGCAGAGCGGAGCTTAGTGGAGCAGGGAATCCCAGCAAAGACAAGGCCGGCTCACTCCTCTCCTCTCCTCTCCCCCTCTTCTGATCTCCTCTGCTCTCCCAACTTCTCTACTCTACTCCTCTCCTCTCCTTTCTCTCCTCTCCCCTCCTCCCTTCCCCCTCCTCTCCTCTCCTCTCTTCCCCTCAACCCTACTCCTAAAGCCCACACGGCTAGCTCAGGTGCCTGCCACTTGTGCTCTCCCTGTGGAACTCCCATCATGCCCCGGGGGACAGCTCTGCGGGGGACACTTCCTGTGCTCCTGGTGCTGCTGATCTCTGCCTGCACTGCTGACGAGCTGCAGGGGGAGAGCCCCACCTTCAGCAACAACACACCGGTACGTCACCTCACACACACATACACACACACACATGCACACGCACACACCTTACACACCTGCACACACACACACACACACACACACACACACACCTCACACACACACACACACACACACACACACACACACACACACACACACGTCAAATATATTCACACATACGCGCCATCTCTCACACACCTCACGCACCTTACACACCTCACACACACACACACACACACACACACAAGAGGTGAAAAAGCATCTACATCTACACTCTGTACTGCTTTACTCATTAAAATGTGTCAGTGTTTTATTCCTTTTATTTCTTACTGTTCAGCCTTCTTTGTTTTTTTTCACAAATTGTAATTTTTAAATAGATATACAGTAGTTTTATAGTTTGGATTTTAAATCCACTTAAAATCTATGTATTTATAATACATGATGCATAGATCTCCATAATGGAACCACTGACTTGGCGTTTGCTTGACTCTTTGTGGACTTGCATTCTTGAATTTTGACATTAAATAAATTATTTATCAATCCCAGTTTGTTACAGTACTTATGCTGTTATTGTAAGGCTAGTATTAATATTAATATATACACATTTTTACATAATATTAATATATAACTAGCAGCTGGGAACAGCTGTGGGTGATGGATGAGATTTAAAATCTTAAAAATAATTATCAGTATTAATAAAGTATGTTTTAGTGTGTTCTGTTCTCTACAAGGAGAAGGCTGCCTTCCCGACAGAAACAGTCCGGCCTTTCTGAGGTTGGAAATTATGTGGCACAGTTTTGAAGAAAAACACAGGCTCACTATTGTACATTGTCCGATTCAGAGTAACTTTGTTAATGTTTCCATGCCAGAAAGCATTTCTATGACTGCGGTTATTGGTCGGTTGCCATAGCGAGTCCCTGAGTAACCTTATGTGTGATCTCTGCTTTATCCAGCAGTGTGATGGACACACGGGTAGTGACATCACAGCAAAGCCTGGTTTTCACCTGTGCAGCTTGGCAAACAGCCACCTGCATTTATCTGCTTGAGAATTATGTGACTGAGATCTGATGAAATAAGGGTGAATTGTGTGAGCGTTATGCGATGGAATCAGGGTGAATTTTCTGACAGTGATGTGATGGAATCAGGGTACATTTTTTGACAGAGATGTGATGGAAACAGGGTGAATCGTGTGAGAGTGATGTGATGAAATCAGGGTGAATTGTGTGAGAGTGATGTGATGTAATCGAGGTGAATTGTGTGAGAGTGATGTGATGGAATTAAGGTGAATTGTGTGAGAGTGATGTGATGGAATCAGGGTGAATTGTGTGAGAGTGATGTGATGGAATCAGGGTAAATTGTGTGAGAGTGATGTGATGGAATCAGCGTGAATTGTGTGAGAGTGATGTGATGGAATCAGGGTGAATTGTGTGAGAGTGATGTGATGGAATCAGGGTGAATTGTGAGAGTGATGTGATGGAATCAGGGTGAATTGTGTGAGAGTGATGTGATGGAATCAAGGTGAATTGTGTGAGAGTGATGTGATGGAATCAGGGTGACTTGTGTGATTGTGATTTGATGGAATCAGGGTGAATTGTGTGATTGTGATGTGATGGAATCAGGGTGAATTGTGTGAGAGTGATGTGATGGAATCAGGGTGAGTGTGAGAGTGATGTGATGGAATCAGGGTGAATTGTGAGAGTGATGTGATAGAATCAGGGTGAATTGTGTGATTGTTATGTAATGAATGTTGCAGGAGTCCATTTCTTCAGACACAGCCCTGGTTAACCCTCGGAATTCCTGGCTAGTCTTCAAACGAAACTCCAATAAGGGGGACAACAAGAGGATCAAGTCTCCCAAAAAGACCTCTAAGGTAGACAAGCCTGTGCTTGTTTGTGTGTGTGTGTGTGTATGTGTGTATGTGTGTTTGTGTGTGTGCACACGTGTGTGTGTTGTGTGTTAGTATATGTGTGTGCACGCGCCTGTGTGTGCACCTGCGTGTGCGTGCCTGTGTGTGTGTGTCTAGGCCTCCTGCAATTATGATTTGTAATGCGTAACCATGGAGATTTTCACAAGTGTTCATGTCTGCAGCATGGCATCCCTGGCCCTCCGGGCCCACCTGGCCCCCAGGGACCCCCCGGCCCTGCCGCTCCCTCACCCCTGGAGCAGGACGACCTGCTGAAGGAGCTCCGCCTCAGAATGAAAGGTACTAAACCCACATCAACAGTCAGGCAGGCCTCTACCTACATATGCTAACGCTAACCCCTACCCTCCTCTACTGACACATAAACCCCTCCCTCTTCTACCAACACATTCTAAACCCCTCCCTCTTATACCGACACATTCTAAACCTCTCCCTCTTCTACCGACACATTCTAAACCCCTCCCTCTTCTACCGACACATTCTAAACCTCTCCCTCTTCTACCGACACATTCTAAACCCCTCCCTCTTCTACCAACATATTCTAAACCCCTCCCTCTTCTACCAACATATTGTAAACCATATCCTGTGCCCTCCTCATACTAATCACACCTTCCATAGTCATACCATGATGTCTCTCAATTTGTTTGTGCATCTTTCTCTCTCTCTCTCTCTCTCTCTCTGTGTCTGTGCATTGGCACATGTTCTTGTATCTCTGTCTCTCCGTGTGTCTGTCTCACTCTGGTGAAGCTAGCAGTCTGATTGTGGGCTGGTCTGATCCCTTAATAAGGGTAATTTTCCAGAGCTTGGATACAACTTGGCTTGGGCAAGGAATTCTTCAGATTCCTCCAACAGAGAGAGAGAGTGTGTGTGTGTGTGTGTGTGTGGGGGGGGGGTGTTTGTGCGCATTTGTGTGTGTGTGTGTGTGTGTGTGTCTGTGTGTGTTTGTGTGTTCACTCATGTGTGTGTGCTTGCATACGTGTGTGTGTGTGTGTGTGTGTGTGTGTGTGTGTGTGGGTGTGTGTGCCGGCATGCGTGCGTACGTGTCTGCGTTTGGGTGTGCGTGTGTGTGTGTTTGTGTGTGTGCGTGCGTGCATATGTGTGTGTGTGTGTGTGTGTGTATATGTGTTTGGCTGAATGCCAGAGGTGTAGACGTATGTCTGCCTGCTCAGACAGAGGGAGCTGCAGGCTGTTCTAACAGAAATAGAAAGCCTCTTATTCACATTACTCACAACAACACTGAACATAGGGGAGAGACTGTGCCACACACACACACACACACACACACACACATACACATGCACACACACACACACACACACACACACCACACACACACACATGCACACACATACATGCAAACGCACACACATAGACACACACACCACACACATACACACACACACACGCACACGCACGCGCACGCGCACACACTCACAGATACATCACACACATGCACGCACACGCACACACTCACAGATACATCACACACACACACACACACACACACACACACACACACACACACGCACACACACGCACGCACGCGCACACACACAGTTATATATCATACACACAGAGATACATCACATACACAGATACATCATACCCCCACAGGTACATCACACATACAGGTACATCACAAGGACACAAACACACACACACAGGTACATCGAGAGAGAATGACAAAAAACATTTAAAAAAAATTTTTTAAAACACAGAATGCAAGATTGACCTTCAGGTCCAATAATAATGATGTACTTCCCCATCATTTGCATGACCACTCCCTCGACTTGGCTCCCTAATTGATAAGCGCTCTCTCCCTCCCTCTCAGAGGTGGCAGTCACTACTGGGCCATTGGAGGGATTTAATCAGTGCCAGGTGTGTGAACAGCTCCCCCGTGTGGACACTGCCTTCATTGCCGCCTTGTGAAAGACCTTCCCATTCCCCGGCGCAGTTTACAGGAGCTGCAGCCTTTAGCACTGTAAGTCTCGTCTCTGAGTCTGTGTGTCTGTGTGTCTGTCTCTGTCTCTATCTGTCTGTCTGTCTGTCTGTCTCTCTCTCTCTCTCTCTCTCTCTCTCTCTCTCTCTCTCAAATTCAAATTCAAATGAGCATGACCACACATCAGCATAGTGTTGTCAAAGCAATTGCTAACATAACAATAACAACTATGAACAATAATAATGTAAACAGTAGGGTGCTTCGACCCTCAGTAAGGGGGGGGGTTAAGTTTAGGGTTAGGGTATGGGGTGCTTCGACCCTCAGTAATGGAGGTGGGGTGGGCGATAACAGCACAATTTAACAAGTAAATAAAAAATAAATAAAATAACAATGTTATTATTTATAATTAAGGGCTATTTGGGACTATTCTCCCTGTCTTAGGGACACTGTGGTGGTGGAGGTGCCTGTTCACTGTCTCTCAGGCTATGCACGCTGCCACATACTGTGCAGCCAGTGGTGCTGTGGAGCCCTCCCCCAGCATGACTAATAATCTCTTTGTGTCAGTTATTTCTTTGAATTGAGGGAGAGGGATTCTAATATAAGTATTTTTCTTTCAATTTTGTAAATTTTTCACAATGTAGGAGAAAGTGCACCTCTGTTTCCACCTCTCTCTCGCTCTCTCTTGCAATTCAATTCAAAATGCTTTATTGGCATGAATGTATCAAAACAATATTGCTAACTGGTTGTCCCTCAGGTTGTGGCAGGAGGCTATATTTGGGCCAACACTGCACACGCTCTCCTAGAATATAGGCGAGTCTTTCCTTTTTGTGAGACTGTGGAACTCTGGGGAGATGTCTATAATTTTTGGATAAACATTATTCCTTATGTTTGTGTATTTTCTACACTCCGTTAGAAAGTGGAGCATTGTCTCCACTGCTCCCTGCTCACAGTGCGAGCACAGCCTGTCCTCTCTTGGCAGCCAGGCCTGCCTATGACGGCCAGTCTCTATGGCCAGGTTGTGCTCACTGTACATTGTCAATTTTTTTCTCTGTTTTTTTTATTTTTATTTTTTATCAGTCACCGTGCTCAAGTAGTTTGCCATGGTGTACTGTCTATTTAGGGCCAAGTATCATTCAAGTTTGTGTTGTGTTTATGTTGTTTCTTTCCAATAGGTGGTATATATTTTTTTTCTTTAACTATAATTTGGTACAATTTGGTACAAATTATAGCTCACACACACACACACACACACACACACACACACATGACCTATCCGTGTATTGTCTCACAGCCCCTAGACTCAGAGCAGCAGTTCCAGAGAGGACAGGACTTTAACGGGAGCAGCGGACGCTACACAGCCCCCGTTTCTGGGTTTACCAGCTCACTGCCAGCCTGCTCATAGGTACAGCGCCCCCTACTGCAGGGATGTGAGAGTGCGCACCTGATAATCATATGCACATTTACAGGTCGCCTACATCAAAGGTTTTTTTTTAATTTTTTTAATTGCAGATTCAGATTCAAACTATGTGAACGTGTAATATATATTTTCCTTTTCTTATATCCCTCAGTGAAACTGTTTTAATGGAGGGAGAGTGATTTATCTGTGTGTGTGCGTGTGTGACTGTAGCTTAATTGTGTGCAGTTCAGTAACAGAGATCGCCGTTTGTTCTTAGAGTCCGGCGACGCGCAACACAGGTCTGCTGCCCGGCAACGGGACTGTGTGACGGCCTCTGTCTGCATCGAGTCCCTCTGTCACAGCAACATGTGAGTATGCATGTGCATACGCATACATGCAAATACAGTATATGTAAACATGCACACCATACATGTACGTGCCCATGAACACATCCACACATGTACATACATGCACAGACATGTACAAACACTCATGCACATGCATACAGTCAGATGCACCACATGCTCATTCACACACAGTGATTCAAATGCACACACACACACACACAGATACGCGCGTGCACACACACACACACACACACACACACACACGCACGCACACACAGAGACATAGACACACACACACACACACACACACACACACACACACACGCACACACTCACCAGTAATGGCTGTATAAATCTCTCCCCAGGTCTCTGGCAGCCATGTCAGAATCGGAGATTCAGGAGGTGTTTTTAGCATCCTGGTGACAGGCAACACTGTTTCTGCAGGTATGAGTCACTTCTGTTTGGGGAATGCTCGTTTTCCTGTCATACATCTGAGCAGGCCATTTGTATAATATTCATTGCAGTACTTTGCTCTGAATGACTTGGGCTGTGTCAGAATCAGCACCCTTCCATACTATTGAGTAGGCTCGTTGAGTACACAGGACGAGAAAGTAGTTAAGTAGGCAAACTTTTCTCTAAATGTAGTATACTTAAAACCCCCGTATGATATACTGAATATATTCGGGAGCATACTTTTCAAGAAGTACACAAACATTTTGGTTGTATAAATATGACGCGCAGCTTCGTTTTTAAAAAAAATTTCCTTCAGTAACAACAAAAACAACATATGACATTGCCGCGCAAGGGTGGGACGTCTTACGACACTTTACGGTTGGAAAATAGTATGGCGGATATTTTTTGCGTACTGCACATTGCATACTAAACAGTACACATTAAACAGTACACAACTGCCAGTACACAGTACACAGGAGACATACGGACACAGCCAAGCTGATAGTTTTCAGCATTTGATTCAGCCTTGTGTACAGATGTCCAGGTTTGAGAGTAGAGTGCAGAGTGATGTGCTGATCTGGAGACAGGCCTGAGAGTAGAGTGCAGAGTGATGTGCTGATCTGGAGACAGGCCTGAGAGTAGAATGCAGAGTGATGTGCTGGTCTGGAGTAAGACCTGAGAGTAGAGTGCAGAGTGACTTGATGATCTTGAATCCTTCTGTCTCGTTTTCCTAGGCAGGTGAATATGTCTCTGTCTTCATTGACAACGGAACAGGATCAGCACTCACAGTTCAAAAGGGGACTCTATTCTCAGGAATCCTGCTGGGCGTCTGAATCAATCAACAAAGCAACACACACATGCACACACACACAAACACATGCCTTTACAGATATTAACTGATCAGAGAGCAGCCTTATTATTGTAAGATATGACATCATCAGGCAGAAACAGCTGTGACAACGTTGAGAGGCCTGTGAGGACAAACCAGGCCTGGCATCCAACAGCTCTCTCTTGCACAGCACAATCCTCTGACTCTAGTCACTAACCGCAGTAGCCCACTGCTGTCTCCATGGAAACCGCTCCCCCCCCCCCTTTCCTTTCCAACAGCCGGAGCACCACTTTTTGTTTGTAAATACATGGAAATGGCGAGAGGTGTGTAATAGAGATGTATTTTCCAGTTCTACCTGATTTCAATAAGTATATCAAACAAAATAAAGCCGTCATATTTATTTGCTTTCAGACTATGAAAAATGTTTATTTACATTTACCTCAGCGTACACACACACACACACACACCTAACGTCAGCGTACATACACACACACCGAACCTCAGCGTACATACACTGCCTGGCCAAAAAAAAAGGTCGCCGTTGCACCCGTCATGCATAGTGCCCACTGTACAAGCCTCTGGAGGCAGTGTTGTGATCTGGGGTTGCTTCAATTGGTCAGGTCTAGGCTCAGCAACGTTATGCATTAATAAAATGAAGTCAGCTGAGTACCTGAATGTACTGAATGACCAGGTTATCCCATCAATGGGCATATTCCAGGACGACAATGCCAGATTCCTCGGGCTCAAATTGTGAAAGAATGGTTCAGGGAGCATGAGGAATCATTTTCACACATGAATTGGCCACCAGAGTCCTGACCTTAACCCCACTGAAAGTCTTTGGGACGTGCTGGATAAGACTTTACGGAGTGGTTCAACTCTCCCGTCGTCAACACAAGATCAAAAATGAATGCAACTCTGGACGGAAATAAATGTTGTGACGTTGCATAAGGTTGTCAAAACAATGCCACGAGGAATGCGCGCCATAATCAAAGCTAAAGGTGGTCCAATGAAATATTAGAGTGTATGACTTTTTTTTTGGCCAGGCAATGTATATACAGTATAAACACACACATACATACATGCTGTATAAAAAGAGAGAGATTCAGGCTCGTGATTTTGTACATCCAGCTGACAGAAGTTAAAGTATTTAAAGTGCTGATCTCAGTTCTGGAGACAGTTGCCTATGTGCAGAGGGTCAGGGCTTGACGGAGAAACTTCTAGAAGGCAGGATCCTAAACCACACATCCATAGCCCCGCGCGCGCCTCTGAAAACCTCAGAAATGCTTCGGGTGAATGTGCGCAGACGGCGTCTCGCTCGCGGTATAGGCCTTTCATTTGCTTTAGTGGTAAAGGAGCAGCTGTCTGTTTGAGCGACTCTGCCTGCTCTCACTTTGGGCGTGGCACGCCCCGTTTCACCGTTTGTGACAAATAGCAAATACACGGCACCATAATCTCCACTCGCTCCCGTCTCTTTCTCTCTCTCTCTCTCACACACACACACACACACACACACAACACACACACACACACAACACACACACACACACACACACACTCACACTCACACTCACACTCACACACACACACACACACACACACACACACACACACACACACACGCGCACGGGTTCTCACAGTGATGAATGTTGGCCAGTGTTTTTGGGGGGTGAGTGAGGTCATTGTACGCCCGTGGTGGCGCCCGTAGGCTGGCAGATGCGGGGCGCAGAATGTGAACATGCCCAGAATGAGGCGGATTCTTCCAGTGTCTCGCCACTGTGCTGGGTGGCAGGTTACGTGCAGAGAGACAAATTAAGGATTCACAGTAACGGTGGCACAGGGCTTTCAGGATCTCCACACATACACACACACACACACACACACACACACACACAGAAAACATGCATGCACACACAAACACACAGCAAACATACACGCACCATACAGACACACACACAGATGCACACAGAAAACATGCAGAGACACACTAACACACACACACACACACACACACACACACACACACACACACACACACACACACACACACACACCACACACACACACACACACACACACACACACACACACACATAGCAAATATACACACACAGCAGACAAGCACAAGCCACACTCGCTCCAGCTCGCAGATAAACACACGCATACCCACACACACACACACACACACACACACACACACACACACACACACACACACACATGCTTGCAGATCCACACGCACATACGCAAACACTCACAGAGCTACACACACATACACTCACACAGTCCTTGAGCGTCACAGAATGCTCTCCTAACTTGCTTGAAGTTAATCACCCTTGTTGGCAAGCTTTCAGCACGGGATAAATTATGTTTCTTTTTTTCCCTGACGAAATTATTGCTTTTTCTATCCAAGACCTCGGGGGATTCTGGCTACTCTTCTACGCACCACCCTACACCCATTCCAGTAACACCCCTTCAAAACCCCAAACATGAGTAACACGTAACACGCCCCTAAAAATCACCACCACAAAAATCTCACCCAAAAACCTGCGGTCACGAACGATCACTTACCGGCTGAGCCACAAATTACTGTTTGCCTAAAGGAACAGCTAGCACAAACAGTGCAAAGAATAAAGGTGACTGTACAGTATGTTATTCTTTAAGAGCAGTCAAACAAAACCCAAGTGATTATATTCATTCGCTGCACAAGACAAACATTTTTTAATTGTGTGCAAAGACTTAAAAAAAATTATTATTTTTTTTTTTACCCTGTAAACTTTTTTAAAAAGCGTAACCAAAAGCACTGCACTATACCCTATACCCTATATATATAGCCTATACCTGGAAGGGATGTTCACTTCAAATGTGATATATAGTAGCATTCAAATTCAGATGTTTACTCCACAGTGTTAGATTTGAAATCAAAAGTCACATTCTCTGCTTTTTTTTCCAAGGGGATTTTTTATACATTATGTTTTCACCATGTAGAAATCACAGCACGGAATCTGCACTAAAACCACGTGTGAATCGTTTGATTACAAATCTAAATTGGGGAATACAAATCAAAAAAAAAATGTCCCAAACTTTATGGAGGGCACTGTATATATAACCTCAGATATATGGTCACTGGCAGAGAGATGTAAACTACCATAAAATGTGACAGCCAGGAAAGTCAGAGAATGATTTACATTGTACTGAAATGAGTTGTATAGGGTCACTGAGGAAAGATTGTATTGGACGGTCAGATAGAGAGCAATGCACATCTGTTCTAAGACAGGAAACTGTGCATACAGTAGTGGCAGGCACAAAGATTCAGAGATATTTGAAGAGTGAAGCAACTGGGCAGGTAAAAAACCTTTACACACGCCGAATGAATGGAGCTCAGTGAAGTATTCACTTAACCCTGACATTACATTACAAGCTATTCGTGACATTACAGATTCTGCATTGGGAAATAAATATAGAGAATACACTGCCCGGCCAAAAAAAAAGTTGCACACTGTAATATTTTGTTGACCGCCTTTAGCTTTGATTATGGCGTGCATTCGTGTGTGGCATTGTTTCGACAACCTTATGCAACGTCACAACATTTATTTCCGTCCAGACTTGCATAATTTTTTGGCCGAGATCTTTGTATTGACGACGGGAGAGTCGAACCACTCCGTAAAGTCTTCTCCAGCACATCCCAAAGACATTCAATGGGGTTAAGGTCAGGACTCTGGTGGCCAATCCATGTGTGAAAATGATTCCTCATGCTCCTGAACCACTCTTTCACAATTTGAGCCCGATGAATCTTGGCATTGTCGTCCCTGGAATATGCCCATTGATGGGATAACCTGGTCATTCAGTACATTTCAGGTACTCAGCTGACTTCATTTTATTGCTGCATAACATTGCTCGAGCCTAGACCTGACCAATTGAAGCAACCCCAGATCATAACACTGCCTCCAGAGGCTTGTACAGTGGGCACTATGCATGACTGGTGCAACTGCAACTTTTTTTTTGGCCAGGCAGTGTATATCAAAGAACACATATTACTGCTGTGGTTCACACACAAAAAAAGAGTATTGCTAGGATGGATGAGGCTTTAGAGCAGGGATCTCAAACTCAAATCCTGGAGGGCCGCTGTGTCTGCTGGTTTTCGATGTGTTCCTGCACTTAAGTGTTTAATTTATTGGCTAAAGAGTCTGCACACCTTGTTTCCAAGGCCTAAATTGGCTGCTGATTGAAATGAAATCACAAAAACCAGCAGACACACCAGCCCTCCAGGACTGGAGTTTGAGATCCCTGCTTTAGAGCAGAGAGAGGCAACCCTGGTCCTAGAGTGCTGAAGACGGTCCTGGTTTTTGTTCCATCTCAGCTAGATCGCAGGTGTTTGATGGATGATTAAAAGTCTGAGCCCCCAGCACATGGTTATCTGCATTAATTAATTAACATGAATCCAGTTCTGTAGTTTGGATGAAGCAAAAACCAGGACCAGCACACCAGGAGCAGGGTTGCCTACAGAGCCCAGCTGAAGAAACCCTCCTGTTAAAACACCATAACATACACAAGTATTCCACAGTCCCAGGCCAGTACCTACAGTACAGTACCAATCCTGTACACAACAGCAGAAAAAAAAACAAAAAACAACAACTTTGTCGACAATTCAAAAATGAAACAGGTAACCGTGAGCTAATGTGAGTGTCATTTCCACTCCTCACACATGTGCTCAGTGGAAAGACACATCCTTATTGTGCTAGTACAGTGGTTCCCAAACTCGGTCCTCGGGACCACTGTGTATGCTGGTTTTTGTTCCAGCCACAATTGCAATCCCAAAATCCTAACAAGCTGTTCATTTTTCTTAATTAGGTGCTTTTCATGTTTAGAGGTATTATTTACCCTCTTAAGCCACATCATGTCAGAAATAGCTATGCATGCCATAAAGAATAAAAATTCCATGTTCCTACTGTGCTTATTGGGCTGTTTTGCAAATAGGTAACAGTTTTTAAAAACTGATCAAATAAAAGACTGGGGTGAATCAATTGGCTCCTAATGAGTTTTTAAGTTCCCTCATCAAGTTTTTCTTAAATGTATTAACACTGCAAGTTTGGCTCGTTATCGTTTTCTTTGTCTTTTTTAAAATATTTATCAAATGGTTAGTTTTAGTGGCCATATATCCACAATTTCACCAGTTAGGAGCCTATTGATTCACCTCAGTCTTAATTTTATTTAATAAAATAAAATTAATTTGGTCAGTTAAAAAATGTTGTTTTTTTTGCCCCTTTTTGTAATTATTTGCAATATAGCACAATGAGAATATTGTACTTTTATTATTCATGACATTCATAGCTATTGCTAACGTAATGTGGCTTAAGAGGGTAAATAATCCCTCTAAATATGACAAACACCTAATTAAGAAGAATTGACATCTTGTTAAAATTCCGGGATTGCAATTGTGGTTGGAACAAAAACCAGCATACACAGTGGTCCCCGAGGACCGAGTTTGGGGAACCACTGTGCTAGTAGATGTAAAACGTTTATCCAGAATAAAACCAAGATGCTAATTTCTCTCAACACATTGGCGGTCTGTTAACTTGGTGTATTATTGGCTTATGATAAATGGGAACATTAGCCAACATGTGTATCAGTACATACAGGGGTGTTTTATTTATAGAACTTTTACACCATTCTCAACAGCTGGCCCTGTCTTTTGATAAACAGCCCAACACAATTCTACTGTGATACTCATTAGGTATCTCAAGTTAAAGTACACAGCAGCACTGACAAAAAAAAATACTTCAGAAAGAGACTTTAAAGTAATATTTCGGCCATTCACTGTACATTCTGGCAGAAGTGGAACATCCAGGTTCAGAAAGTAAAAGTCCTTCCCAGGATTTTGTTCCAACCACCTGGATTTGATAATTAGCGCAATTCCTCAGCTAAAAGGTAGAACTAATTAGTGAAATCAGCTGGCTGATGTGTTCAAGGGTGGAAGCAAAACATGGCAGGACTTTTACTTTCTGACCCCTGGACTTTCCACCTCTGCATTCTGGCTTTGAGTCAGTCGAGTAAGGGGGCTCCATCACCAGTAGAGGAAGTAAACTAAGGGTTTCATCACTTGTACTGAAAGCAGAATAATGGTTTCACCACAGTAAAGTGTTGATAAAACACACACAAAAGCCATGATAAATCATTTTGTTTACATGGCTAGGTTACTTTGGTTTGGCACCAGTAAGTGGATACAAGTCAACACAGTCTGTCTTACATCTTAACACTATTTTATTAACCAGTGGAACAGGGATTTCAGCACCAATACAGGAAGTATAACAGGTGCTTTAGCACCAATACAGGAAGTAGAACAGGGGCTTTAGCATCAATACAGGAAGTAGAACAGGGGCTTCATCACTAATACAGGAAGTAGAACTGGGGCTTTAGTACCAATACAAGAAGTAGAACAGGGGCTGCATCCCAATATTCTTCACTTTCCTCCACTCGTCTCCTACCCGGATGTATGCAAAACTGCCTGTACGTTTCAAGTACAAATAGTTGCATGTACAGTATACAATGTACCTGATATTGCGGTTTGTGTCGAGACATGAATTAATATGTACCCATTAATATGTAATTAATGTGTAATCAGCGTCATTAGATTAGGACACAATGATCGTTTTCCGGGGCACAGAGGAGAGGAGGTAGTAGTGGAGGAAAGGAGGATGCATTTTTCGAGTATTGGCATGCACCCAGGGGCTTCATGACCAGAGCAGGAAGTAGAATCAGGGCTCCATTACTGGTACATACAGTATCTAGACCTACCCTGTGACCGGTTGAATGACCAAGTGATCGGCTCTTTGACAGAGTTTGACTCAAGGGAAGGCGCCACCTTCACAGTGTTCTTGCCATAAAGCTTTTTCTCATAGTCCAGCAGCTGGTGCCAGAAGCCGGCGTTGGGCCGGATGTAGGGCCGGCTGTCCTGGACCCAGCGGTGAGCCTCGCGCAGCGTGGTCCCCTTGTACCGCATGAGGTAGGCCATGACCAGGGAGGGAGAGCGGCTCATGCCAGCGGCGCAGTAGACCAGCGTGTTGCCCGTCCGGTTGCTATGGATACGCTCCGCCACCCTCTCAAAATGGTCGCCCAGGGGGGGCGTGCGGGAAGGTCGGAGACGGGCACACGCAGGCACTCCACCCCCTGGTAGACGGGGAACATGTGCGTCAGGGTGGCGTTGATGATGAGGGTTGATGCCCTTGCGGGAGACTAAGGCCTTGTTCTGGGCAGCATCAGCGCTGCTGAGGAACAGGGTGGGGGTGATCTGGGAGATAGACATGGCGGCTCTAGGGAAGCACACCCATCAGCCATCATCAGTATTAAAACTTCAGACAAGTGGTATTTTAGATAAAACAAAAAAAAACTGCCTTAAGATTGTGTAGAAACGAAACAAAACATTTATTTGTTAAGCTTGAGTAAACGCATCGTATTTTGTTTTGTCAAGTGACAATGAAAACAAATTGATAATACAATAACAATTTCGACTTTTATTCCAGTTTAGCAAAATCACATTCTGCATAAATCAAAATTAGCCCATCACACAAGATCCCTCAACGCATAGTAACCTACCTAAAATAGCCTACTAATAAACTTGTCCACAGCTTGCACTCACACACACACAAAAACATACCACGTCACGTGCAATGGACTTCTGACATTGCACGGGTGTATGTATGCGTCTCACTGATAAATAAAATACATACTGTAGCGATGTGTTAACGGGGCGTTTCCTGTGACTAACCTGGTCCCTCTGTAGTTTCTACTCAGTTTTCGTCGCGGTTTTGTTTTTGGTCCTCGCAGTGCACGGGCGATAATTTCAGAACGATTGAGCTGCCGGTAGGACAGACAACCCCAAAAAGGCTTTAGGAACAAATGACCAATGAGACGAGAGCATAATTATAGACACTTCAGACAGACTTCCCCTTGTCAACGCTGAGAGCTCCTATATGGTTTGGACGATAACGTTAATATCTGAAAAGCGGAGTTTACTCTCACTGAACATCATAGTTTCTAGGGGATGAGTTTTAAACGTGTCGCTTTATTAGGATATAAAGCACCGCGCATGTATGCATCTGTATTTAAGTAGCATATGCTTGGATTGCGTCTATACAGCATCTGCTAAACATAGTTTAGGTTTAAACCCAGAGTATTCAATTACACTTAGCCTAGGCATTGGTATGTATGCGACTCGAATCAAGTGCATTTGTGAGGACTCACAAGCTGGACATTCAAATAACTGAATGAAGAATCAACAAAAGCTCGGGAATATATTCCGCCGGTATGTTATTTCCAGTCAGTTTACATTACCACAGCCTCTTGCGAGATTGTTTATTCTAATTGAATTTACGAAAGAGAAATTGAAAAAGATTTCCAAGTGTGCCGAAACTCCAATGTATTTACGCGATCTTAAATAACTTTACCAATTTTGCACACGGTGTCTTCTCAAATGAAAGGGTCGGGATAGGATGACTGAGCTACCTAATGTTTATGTTCAGGAAATATATTATATGCATGTATGGGAATGTTGATATTGAGCCCTAATATTCCAATTCTGGAAAATATAGTATGCCTTGATGGCTAACCCCAGACGTCCACTTGCTGTGGTTTTCAGTCGTGGCGCTGCCGAGTCACATACGTATAATGCGTAAGTTTATTTATTACTCCTCGGCTTCCGTAGTGTTTATGACGTTTTCCAGTCTCAACTTCCTGTTACTTTGGTAAGTTCCGTTGTTGTGTGTTAGCTACTGTTAATGAAGTTGGCTGACGAAGTGGCACAAACAAATAGCGCCATAAAAAGGTGATATAAACCCGAGGGGAGACAATGGCCGATATAAATAGACAACTTAAGGAATACCTGGCACACTCCAAAGGGAATTCAAAGACGACATCGCAGTCCAGCTCAAATGCCGTTGTCGACATGGGTGAAGAAACGGGCTCAATGACCGGGAGTTGGTTTGGCAGCTGGTCGAGTCCATTTTCGGGTCACAGCAACGGTGGCGGAACGGGCCAAGGTTCAAACACCGGCTTTTCCTGGCCATGGTCCTCTGAACCTGATCCATGTCTGCCGGGCATGAGCCGTTCGCAGAGACTGGTCGCTTTTGGAGTATGCATTTTTACTCTCTGCGCTCTGTTTCGGACTCTCAGCCCTGTACGCACCTCTGTTGCTCCTCAAAGCCCGGAAGTTTGCTCTTTTGTGGTCTCTTGGATCAGTTTTCGCCCTCCTCGGCGCGGCCGTGTTGCGGGGACCGAGCAAACTCATAACGACACCGACTCCGGGCGCTGCGGTGTATCTGTGCTCCCTCGCAGGCACGCTGTACGCTGCGTTAAGCCTCCACAGCACGTTGCTCACAGCTCTTGGTGCAGCTCTTCAGATCGCTGCGATTGTTGGGTACATCATTGCTTTGCTCCCTGGTGGAAGCAAGGGTATACGATTCGTTGGCGGCTTGGCAGCATCTGCTATCAAGAGGACTGTTTCGGGGAAGACCATGCCGATTTGACACGGAACAGAGGACTAGTTTGATTGCTAGCGGACTTAATCAGTGGTATTATTTTCCCTGCTACACACACACACACACACGAGCAGTCACTTGATTCAGTCTGCGTATGTTGAAATCACCGTTTGTGATCGAGACCAACTTACTATAGCTAGCCCACCCCCAGTACAACCAGGCCCCTGCTCTGTTGCAGGATGCAACATGGTTATGGGTTAGTTATCTAAACGGAAATGATTGTGACAGCTTCGAGAAATTACCGAATAAGGGTATTCAATTCAAAACTGAAACGGACAAAAAAAGGGCCTATAATACTTGGAAGCCAAACATGTGTACTGTACACTCGATAATTAGTACCCAAGTTTATTAATAGGCTGTTTGTGCCACTGCCCTATTCTGACACGGCATATTCAATAAAATCTGATAGAATGCCAGCAAGATAATTTTTGATGAAAAAAGTGAATGTCTCTCTGGTTGCAACAGATTTTGGGGCGGGCAGTCAGGTAGGATCAGTAAAATCTGTAAAACAGTTAAAAGGTAGGAATAATTCAAGCACATTTATTAAAGGATAGTTATTTGTACCTTGGTTATGATCAAAAGGAAACATTCCTCCTCCCCTCCCAAAAAAAGTGAATCCCCTGGGCTGTGGTCATGGCTAGAGTGCCAGCTTCCGTAGAACCAAGTCTGTGTGATTGTGCTCTGGAGACACACCTTAAACCTGTCAAATGTAACTGGTTAATTGTGGATAATAAAATGGTGAAAAGCAAGCTGTGTTTGTGTCTTCCTGTGCTACATCCTGGTAACGCAGCCTGTCCAGAAAGGTGGCTGCCTGCACCATTACTGCTATGCTCTGGGGCTTCACGTGCTTACCTGTTTCCAAGGGATTTTTGAAACGGTAGCCTTCCAAGTGGGTTACAATGT
Source organism: Synaphobranchus kaupii (assembly GCA_029718625.1). Classification (NCBI taxonomy): domain Eukaryota; kingdom Metazoa; phylum Chordata; class Actinopteri; order Anguilliformes; family Synaphobranchidae; genus Synaphobranchus; species Synaphobranchus kaupii. The sequence continues at coordinate 85,236,036 of CM056381.1, forward strand.
GTGCATTTGCAAACAAGCCTGCAGCCAATGGAATCGTCATGGCGATCGCTTGGGCTTGTTGGTATCCCTTCTCATATTTACTAGACTGTGATGGCAGCTTCAGAATGGGCTTAAATATGGGCAGGAGTTCGGGTGTACTGTACCCTTGAGAGCCTAGGGAACCGTTCTAGCACATGGGTGCACAATAAAGGGCCGATCCGTTTCAGGATTTTGTGCCAACTTCTGCTCTTATTTAATTAGCTCAATCGTATCTAGGTCTGACATTCCTATAAGCACCAGCTACAGCCGCAGACTGGAAGATTTTACTGTGCTCAAGTACATGAGTGAACCAGTGCAGTTTATAGAGCGGTCAGGAAACTCAAACCTGCATGCAGACCGGCCCTCCAGAACCCCTGGTGTACCATAAGGATTCCTTTTAGAAGGTTTAACCCAGAGTTCGTAGGTCAGCAAAACCAATGGGCCTTTTGTGCACATGTCATCACACAAACACTGCATTGACACAGATGTTAAACAAAGTTGGCAACTTGCCCTAAACTGGATTTCAAACTTGAATCCTGGCATGCTGACAAAGGGGAGCAGCCATTTCATTTTTCTCTAAAACGTTTACATGTATGTCTAACTTTTCCAAATAAATTCCTCTTTTGACAAAAAAATACTAAACATTAAATTTAATTAATGTGCTTAACTACATCAGTGAAGCCTGTCCTTTCAGAGTGCCCTGTAGCATGTTGGCACTATGGCTACGTCCCCAATATTCTTCACTCCACTCCTCTCCTCCTTTCCTCCACTCTCCCACTACCACTCCTCTCCTACCAGGAAGTATGCATAACTGCCTGAATCTTTTGAGTACAAGTAGTTGCATGCACAGTGTACAATGTACCTGACACTGCGGGTTGCGTCCATTTGTAACCATTTTCAATTAATATGTAGCCTAATCAGCAACATTAGATTAGGACACAAAGAAGGGTTTCCGGGGCACGGAGGAGAGGAGGCGGTAGTGGAGGAAAGGAGGATGCATTTTTCGAGTATTGGGACGCACCCCCCGGGCTGCGGTTACTCCGTCGATACCCCTTCTCAAATCAGTAGGCATGCAGTATAGACAAGAAACAATGAACACCAAGCAGAACGCAGTCGCTAAATTTTGCACAAATTCTATTTTGTATCTTATACAAAAATGGACAAAACAATATGACAATCTCTTGACAAACTGTACATTTAGAAACAAAGAATACGCACCCTCAGTATACGAAGGTGCCTGGTAATGTTACAGAATGATTTCCCCCATTTTACATTAAAAGTGAAATTAAATAAATGGAGTTAAGGATCGGGGAGGGGGGGGGGGGGGGCCCTTTTCAAACATTTTATCATCAGAATGGAGGAGAAGGGGAAAAAAAAAAAAAACTACCGTTCTTGGAAAAACTACTGTACATAATAACCGATTTGTGTCTCAGAAGCAGAACTCCGCTCGCTCTACGGCGAGAGTGACAGGCCTGCCCCTCCCAGCTCTGCTTGGTCGCTCTGACAATCGCTTGGGACACAGATGATGTTTAGCTCAGAGCAGCTGGGGGTTGAGAGTAATGATTTGGGCGTTTACACATTATTTGCACACTGTCACTGCTGGACCTATTGGGACTCTTTCTGCCAGGAGTTCCTCCCCTCAGACTCTAGGTAAATCACTGTATGAGTCTTCAGATTGGGCGAGGGGACAGCGGTCTGTCTGTCCGTCCGTACAGAGCAAGGAGCACAAAGAGAAGGAAAACTCATCTCTTCGGTAAAAAGACAACACGAGGGGGGAGTCCAGGGTGTGTGGCTCAGGTAAAGAATGTATTTCAGGGCAAAATTAGTCCAAAAATATATATATAATAATTTTAGCTGAGAGGCTGAAGAAAGGTGAAAAGAGGAACATGAAGCTGGGTGCACGTGTATCAAGACCTGGACTTCATTTCCCATCAGTCCCTCTTCCCAGACACTTTGTTGTGGTGTACTTCCTATACTCAGCTGTCACGGATGGTTGAAGGGAGAGGGGAACAAGACTAATAGTGGGAGGCGACACCTTCAGGAATGCGACCAATCAGTGAGGAGACCACACCTTCAGGAAGTGTACAGTGAGTGAGGAGGCCGCACTTTCAGAATTCGACCCAATCATAGTGAAAAAGCCCAGTCAGTAAGGAGCCCCCCCCTTGGGCAGGAGACCACGGTTAGGGGCAGGCGCGATGTCCAGCCCTGGGTGTGACCGGTGAAAGTCCTGGAGAAAGGCTGGGACTGTGCTGCGTTAGAGATGCATGCGCACCAAGTTCGTCGTAATGCAAACATAAAGGCGGATTCTGCTGGGAGCCCCAAAATGATACGACCAGGTGGAAGTTTCTCTCTTTCTCTCTTGGTCCCGCCTCCCCCCGTCCCTCGTTGCTCCTTGGCGCCACCCTGTGGTGGACTCCAGTGATCTCTCCACAGCCGCCGCCCCCCCCCCCCCACCCCCATTCTGTTCAGTCCCAGGCCTATCGGGCGCGGCTCCCTCGCGACGATCCGCGAGCCGCGCCTCGCCGCGTCGTAGAGCCCGAGCCACTCATGCTCCCTCCCCCTCCCCCGGCCCCGGCGGCTCCGCCCCGCCCCCAGCTCCCTCGGCCGCCCCGGGACGGCGTTCCGTAGGCCCCCTCTTCCCTGTGTGAGGAGCGTCCTGTGGACGAGAGCGAGAGCGAGAGCGAGAGAGAGAGAGAGAGAGAGAGAGAGAGAGAGAGAGAGAGAGAGAGAGGCCTTAGAGCAGGGATCTCAAACTCCACTACAGGAGGACTGGAGGGTCAGGAAACACTTGTGTCAATTACTTAAATTCAGCCAATCAGTGCTTTAAATAAAGCATCATGTAATGGAATGCATCAAAAACCAGCAGACTCACAACAGACATTTGCAAGATCACACACTCAACAGAACCTCAACAGCAACACTCACACATAGGTTGTGTGCAGACACACAGGTAGACACACAGGTGGACACACACACACACACACACACACACACACACACACACACACACACACACACACACACACTCCTCACCAGCTGCTCGGTCATCTGACCCTGCTCCAGGAGAGTCTCGGTCGCGGGGGTCCGCGGTGCCCGGCCCATCGTGCCAAGGCCGTTTCCGTGGCGGCAGGGAGGCCATGTCCATTCCCTGCAGGGAGGAGGAGCGCTCCCTGCTGGCCGGAGACGGGCTGTCCCGCGGGGTGTGGTCCGTCCGCTGTCCGTCCCTGTAGGCCTCATGGCCTGAACACAAACGCACAGTCACTCAACACTGGCCTGAACGCACGCTCGCTCGCTCCCTCGCTCCCTCCCTCGATCGCTCACTCACTCACTCAATCACTCACTCATTTAACCCTGGCCTAAAAACACACACATTCAGTGAACACCTTCCTTTTCATATTGTCCCCCCTCCCCACAGAAATGGCCTCGTACCCTGATCACGCCCTCCCTCCCAGCTCTCCGAGTTTCTTCCTCCTTCAAAATGAGGGGCGGGGAACTCGTCAGGGGTGGGAAGAAGCCCCTTCCGGCCACCTGGACGGACAGACAGACAGACAGACAGACACAGTGAGTTAGGAGAGGTCAATGAAGTGCTGAGGTTTGACAGGCTGGGGTAGTGCAAGAGGACAGGATGAGGAGATGTAGGGAATATGATGACAGATTAGAAACTAACGAAAGAAAGGATGGATGGATAGATGGACAGAAGCAGTGTCTCACCCCCTCCTCCTGCCGCTCCTCCTCCTCCTGCTGCTGCTGCTCCTGCTGCTCCTCCTCCTCCTCGCGCGCCCCCTCCGCGGCTCCTCCCTCTCGCACCGCTGTCCCAGCTCCTCCCTGTCTCCTCAGCGGGGTCGAAGCTCTCCTCCGCCCCAAACTCGTCTGTGTACCCGCGGCCCCCGCGAGCCTCCTGCCTGCTGGGCCCGCCCCTCCTAAACCTGCAGACATTCAGTCAGGATTCAGCTCCGCTCTGTACAGTAGGGTGTAGTGTGTAGGGTGCAGAGAGGAGGGTGTAATGTAAGGTGTAGTTTGTAGTGTGGAGGGTGTAGTGTGCTGTGAGGAGGGTGTAGTTTGCAGCGAGGAGGGACCCACGTGTCGTCGGCATCCTGTCCGTGTCGCGGGTGTGGGGTGCGTCTCTGCTCCCTCGGCCTCTGGTCCAGATCGTCCCCGGGACCCTCGTAAGTTTCAAACCTGCGAGCAGAACCCCACACCCCTTAATCCCTCTGCGCCCCCTTAAAGAGCTCACTCCTGGCAGGGCCTCACAGGAGGTCAGGCACCAACAAGCAAGACTTTCAAACCCGCCAAACCTTCGCCTTCAGGCAACGGAAAATGAGTGTCGATCTGCCAGCCTGTCACTCTGGCCTCCCCTTGCCCTGTTTACTGTGTGAACAAGTGTCTGTCCTCTTGCTGCTATGGACAGCCTTTGAGAGATTCTGGAAAGAAGTGAGCTCCAGTTCGCTAACCTAAAGCTGCCATTCAGAGCGACTAAGAGGGCTTAGTGTTTACAGAGTCCTCCTGGTCTCCACACTGCACCATGCAGACATAAATCACCATAAATCACCACACTGTTGATTATTGTTATTAAACCTGTGTTAGAAAGGAAGTGCGAGTGTGGGGGGGGGTTAATGTGAGTGAGTTAGGGAGGTGGGGCTCACCTGTCCTCCCTTCGGCCCCTGAATCGCGTGTCCTCAGAGCTCCGGTGGCCCTCCCACTTCCCGGCGGCGCCCCCTCTGTGGCCCCTGGAGTCCCCTGGGTACTCCTGTCCGGGGACCCGCTGCTGCATGGGGCCCCTCCAGGTGTCCTCGCCCCGAGCGTGGAAGCGGTCCTCCGTGCCCTCGTAGTCAGAGGGCCCGCGTCGGCCCTCGCGGGAATCTCCCCAGTACTGACCGGCCCTGTCCGAGGCCTGGTCTGGGCCTCCGGCCCCCTCGGCCCCTCGACGGTCAGGAGGGGGGCCCAGGTGGTGGTTGGGCGGTCCGCGAGCTTCCCCTGAGGAACAGCAGCATCAGTGAATTAATGAATATTATCATCACAGACTCCATCTTTCCAGTAAGGATATGGGGTGAACAGCACCAGTGAATCAGGAAGTAAGGACAGAAGACCAGCAGACTACAGGAAGTGAGGATATAAAACCAGTAAAGGACAGGAAGTAAGGACACAAGACCAGTAGAGTACAGGAAGTGAGGATATAGGACCAGTAAAGGACAGGAAGTAAGAACAGAAGACCAGTCGAGTACAGGAAGTGAGGATATAAAACCAGTAAAGGACAAGTAAGGACACAAGACCAGTAGAGTACAGGAAGTGAGGATATAGGACCAGTAAAGGACAGGAAGTAAGAACAGAAGACCAGCAGACAACAGGAAGTGAGGATATAAAACCAGTAAAGGACAGGAAGTAAGGACACAAGACCAGTAGAGTACAGGAAGTGAGGATATAGGACCAGTAAAGGACAGGAAGTAAAGACACAAGACCAGTAGAGTACAGGAAGTGAGGATATAGGACCAGTAATGTACAGGAAGTAAGGACACAAGACCAGTAAAGTACAGGAAGTGAGGATATAGGGCAGTAGAGTACAGGAAACGAGGACATAGCACCACTTAAGTACAGGAAGCAGAAAACAGCACGGCAATGAGTACACAACAGATCCGCATACAAGAGCACAGAGGATACAGGCCAATCAGAAAGATGCAGGTCGTTATCCTACCTTTGCCGTTGGGTCCTTGTTGTACCATCCCGGGCATCATATTCTGCGGGCCTGAACTCTGTCCCATCTGAAACACACACAGCCAGCATGTTTACATGAGGGATCACACACGGTGCACAAGGAGCCGTGAACAGCCTGGATTTCATTCGAACCGGTGAAACGAAATGGCAAAGACTAAAACTCCAAGCTAAACTGCCCGCAATAATGATTCAATTTTTGTCTGTAATTTTCATTCAAATTAAGAATGAGGACTTTCAAGTTAAGTTATACTGTATTGAGCCCGTGGGGTAATTTGTCCTCTGCAATTGACCCATCCTAACTACTTAGGAGCAGTGGGCAGCCACAGTGCAGCGCCCGGGGACCAACTCCAGTTCTGACGCCAACGCCTTGGTCAAAGACAATGGCAGGAGTTTACCTAACCTGACATAGTACATGTCAAACACCCAAGAATGTAATGTGGCTTGTTAACAATTTCAATAAACATTCTTGAATCTTCCCA
>CM056381.1:85247241-85303953 GCA_029718625.1 Synaphobranchus kaupii
GGTGCCAGGCCAAACTCCAGATCATCCCCTCGTGTGCCATCTCCATACCCCCCACCTCCTTCTCCACTCTGCGGACAAACACAGGGCACCTCCTCAGTCAGGACAACTCCTCTTTTGTTTTGTTTATCCTTATACGAGTGTGAGAACAGGTCTGCCGCTTGCTGATTGGAGGATTGGGCTGTCATTCTTACCCAGCATTCCAGAAGAGGAGGGATCCATCTGAGCCCCCGCTGGCAAACAGGCCTTCATGGACAGGGTGCCAGGCAACAGCTACACAAACACAAACACAAAGATACATACATATTCACAGCACTGTAAAACATACACAAAACTATGTTGTTGAACACTATGGAAAGCAGGCTGATAATGAGTCATGAGGTAGGATAATGTGGATTGGCACTGGGTGGGTAACAAGCACCTGACTGCCGTTCTGGGGCATGTCTGAGCTGGGGGGGGGGGGGGGGGGGGGGCAGTAGACACAGGCAGTTACTGGGGCAGGGAAGTATTGGGGTAGTTAGTGGGGCAGTTGCAACTATGAGGGGATAGTTACTAGGGACGTACTGACTGCACAGGGGCAGGTGTAAGTATGGGGGTAGTTACTGGGGCAGTTATGAGGAAAGTAATGACTGTGCAGGGGCAGGTGTAAGTATGGGGGTAGTTACTGGAGCAGTTATGAGGAAAGTAATGACTGTGCAGGGGCAGGTGTAAGTATGGGGGTAGTTACTGGAGCAGTTATGAGGGAAGTAATGACTGTGCAGGGACAGGTGTAAGTATGGGGGTAGTTACTGGAGCAGTTATGAGGGAAGTAATGACTGTGCAGGGACAGGTGTAAGTATGGGGGGTAGTTACTGGGGCAGTAGTGACTAAGGGGGCAGTAGTGACTAAGGGGGCAGTAGTGGGCCAGAGCTCCTCTCTGCTGACCTGTGGCTTCCTTCTTATGTCCTCTGAAGACCTGCAGCTCCTCCTTCAGGTTTCTGATGTCAAACAGCTTGCACAAGTGGTCACGTGACGCGGTCAGCAGCCAATTGCCATTGAGGTTCCATTTCACCTCCATCACTGTGTTTTTGTGGGCATGCCTGTGGGTGAAAGCAGAGGAATCGCAATCTTTAGTGCACGGTGATTGGTTATTCCAAGATCCCAATCTCCCATAACACTACTCAACACAGATTGCCCATCTAAAGCCGATGAGTGAAATCAGCAGTGCCCGGCCCAGTACTCACAGTGTGGCCAGGCTCTGTCCCGTCTTTGGGTCCCAGAATTTGATTGGCTGCTGGCTGTCCTTGCTGCCAGACACCACCAGGCCCTTTGTGGGATGCCAGTCCACACACTTGACATCTGCCCCGTGGCCTGCAGGGAAGAGAGCGGTTTAGATGCACAGCTCAGCACAGCTCAGCTCAGCTCAGCTCAGCTCAGCTCAGCTCAGCTCAGCTCAGCTCAGCACAGCTTTACATGTGTTATTCAGTCCAGTGTGTTTTTCTTTAAAATATACATTATTTAGAGCATTCCAGTGGGTTTCAAATTGATCGGTCAGTGGTGTAGTTTGTGTCATGTGACCGCGGTTGTACTCCCTGAAGGACGGGACAACAGGAAGGTTAGAACCCCTCCCCCACCACCCCACCTTATCATGTTTTAACAGCCCAAATTTACAATAGCAATGACCTATTTAGCAATAGCTGTTATCCAGGGACTTACATTAGTGCGCACAAAAAAGGTTTAGGGAACAAAGAACTGATGCCAAGTCATTAGGATATTAACCCATATTAGCGGTTAATACTTCACTTAAGTAGTAAATCTTAAACATACAACACGACACTACAGTTAAGTGCAAGAGAGAGATAATGTAGTACTACCCTAAAATGTCATGAGGGCCGCTTTCAAATCACAAACTCGGAAGTAACAGCTCCCTCAACCACACAAACAAAATGTATTAAGATATTACACATTGTCCCCTGCTCCAAAATGCGCAGTTCACCATATGCTTCTGAAAATTATAATTACACGCAGAGAAGGTCCTCGTATCTACGGCAGACTGTAGTTAACTACAGTAGATACAGGTACGGCTAAGAACATGGTTGGCTGGTGTCGCACTGCTAATCCAAGAGCATCTCATATGCTGGTCTGGCACCTGTATACTACGAAGCAGGATTACTGAGTTAGCTGGATAACTGCACTGAGTAAGAGAAGCAGGATTACTGAGTTAGCTGGATAACTGCACTAAGTAAAACCCGGAACAGCTCTTTTTACTTTAGTCCAGGTTCCAGATTTTGGAAGGTTCTGGGTTTTACTCAGTGCAGTTATCCAGCTAACTCAGTAATCCTGCTTCATAGTATACCCCCCAGATCAGTAACAGCATAAATATTTTTCACTTTAAAACCAAACTGACATTATAATAATAATGCTTTTTTAAAAATTTTTTAGCCAATTTTATCGTTCTTGTTCCATTTCTCCTGAAACTCTAATGAATCAAAATATTAAGGGCATTTATTAGAGCTCTGCTGCCTAAAATATACAGAATCAGATATAAATGTATTCCAGGTTGGAAGAATCCAGCTTTGCGATGATGTAACGCATACTTGTACTCTTATTTTTAAAATCGTAATTATTCTAGATATATCTAGATATATCTAGATCTTCCATGTGCCATGTTTGTAACTGAAGCCTCCTTTTTTCCCCTCTTTCTTTTGTGGTGTGAATAACTACGGCCACTGGATTAGGTAAATGATGAAAAATCAGTCATATACTTGAACAGGTTCATTAGAGATGCTAGGCAGTGAGTTTACATTCTGTCACACACCACTTTCCGCACTCTGCACAACCACATATGTCCGGTGGACTAAACAGAGTCTGTCTTCCCCTTTCACATCGCCGTGAACAAGTTAGCACTCTTGTCAGTGAGAGACAGACTGTAATGTGAACAAATCAACAGTAACATGGAGCTCCACCTCCCAGTAAGATCATGGTTTCGGTTAATTTGATGGATTCTGTTTTGATTGGCACTCACACTGACCAATCATAGTTAACTTTGGTAATTTGAGACCTACCAACTGTCGACTCCCGATTGGAGAGAGGGGGCGGGGGGGCATTTGGGTCAAACTAAGTATTGGGGGGGGGGGGGGGGGGGGGGGGGGCTGTTTCCAATTGTCAACTTAAATGGTTTAGATAACAACTGACTGAACCAGGTTTTTGTACAAACCCATCCTGACTCAGTTTAGTGAGCACAGCTCCTAACATACATTGAGGGGAAAATATTGTTCTTGTTCTTCTTCAAAAAACTATTCAGACGAATGTTCTATTACATGTAAATAATGCTCAAAAACAATTGTTTTTCATAAATCAGCAAATGCGTTGGATCTACACAGAGAAAAGGTCTTAGTTTGGTACATTGCTTATTTTTTTAATGAATTTGTTTTTCAGAGAATAGATGTTCAAAGTATTTTTAACAGCTGCATTAAAGCATGGATACTCAATTCCGGCCCAGGTTCTGTTTTCTTCCAGGTAATTAACTGAACAATTAGTGCTACTGATTACTGCCTTCACACCTGACTCCCAGGTAAAGGGAGGGTGGAAACCAGCCCCTCGAGGACCGTGATCTGAGTAACAGGGGATTAAAGCTTTATTTTTGTGGGTTACAAAGTTTCCTTTAGTGCTCTACGTCGCCCCCTTGTGGATCTAGTTATTAACCTGATTAGAGGTATGACGTGAAAATTCTAGTGTTTCTGGCAGTGCAATAGGCCAAAACAATGAAGAAAACAACAGTAGAATTATACAAAAGAGATAGAGATAGCATTTGACACTCTCCCACAGGCTGTTCCCACGATTTTAGGAAGGGGAAAAAAAACAAAACGTTCTTTTTTTTTTTTAAGGTAATGAGTATATACTGAACATCTCAACTATTACAAGCCACACAACGTTTTTGACACTCAAAACTAATTTAAAACAGTTCATAAAGACTTGGTTTTCTGATGTAGTGCGAACATTACATTGTAATGAAGTTTATTTTAAAATGTTACATGCAAAAGACTGTTTCATTCAGTCAGACCTTCAAGCAAGTTCAAGGTTTAAAAGGAACTAAAGCCGTTTTATTCACTGCCCTGGTCATGAATACAGGCGTCGATTTCTCTAAACGGCTGAAACTTCATAAACATGGGTGATAGATTTCTCCTCCGCAGAACAATTTGTACACATTTCAAACACTCAATGCAAACCAAAGAGAATGGTACAAATCATCAGACAGACAGACAACCACACTCAAAAGTGGAGATTTCAGTTGACAGAATTACAGTGAAATGAACGTAGTCTTAGAAAACATTTACAATTCACTTGCATTTCTATTTAGTTCCGTGAGAAAAATCATTACAGGTTTAATTCCTTCATCTGTGCAAACTCAATGCAGGTATTCAATTCAAAACACCCAGAACAACATCGCTTTGATCCAATTATTCCTATATATCAAAAGCTACATTTCAAAATTCAAGCACCAAAATTTTGGAGACGGAATAAAAACAGTATATGCTAGAAAACATTGCATACTTGGGACTCGTTACTCATTGTGGTCAAGTGTATGAAACGCAGTGATTGTGGTCCATTATTCAGTGAGAATTAACAGTTGGTCACTCCTGCTCTGTCGAACCACAACAATGTTGTAAACTGTCGTGTTCAGAAACGGGCTGCACACAAAAAAACATTCTCTCAAGAGATGTGTGAACCAGACTGCACACACACACACACGCATACACAGTCTCTCTGCATCTCCTTGTCACTCAAACATACACGCGGGCGCACACGCACACACACACACACGCATACAGTCTCTCTGCATCTTCTTGTCACTCAAACATACACGCGGGCGCACACGCACACACACACACACGCATACACAGTCTCTCTGCATCTCCTTGTCACTCAAACATACACGCGGGCGCACACGCACACACACACACACGCATACACAGTCTCTCTGCATCTCCTTGTCACTCAAACATACACGCGGGCGCACACACACACACACACACCCCCACGCATACACAGTCTCTCTGCATCTCCTTGTCACTCAAACATACACGCGGGCGCGCACACACACACACACACACACACACACACACACACACACACACACACACACACACACACGCACACACGCACACGCACACACACGCACACACAGTCTCTCTGCATCTCCTTGTCACTCAAACATACACGCGTGGGCGCACACACACACACACACACACACACACACACACACACACACACACACACACACACACACACACACACACACACACACACACACACAGTCTCTCTGCATCTCCTTGTCACTCAAACATACACGCGGGCGCACACACACACACACACACACACACACACACACGCATACACAGTCTCTCTGCATCTCCTTGTCACTCAAACATACACGCGGGCGCACACACACACACACACACACACACATTCTCTACTTGGTTAGCTTGTTTCAGAAAGGTTTGTCATTGGTCACTTTATTGCACTGGCCCTTGTAGTTTGATTTTGTAGCTGCACAAATGGGTCTAGTGCAGGGGTCATCAACCTTATCCCGCAAGGGCCGGTGTGGGTGCGGGCTTTTGTTCCAACCAAGCAGTTACACACCTGATTCTACTAATCTTTGCTGAGGATCTTGATTAGTAGAATCAGGTGTGTAACAGCTTGGTTGGAAGAAAAGCCCGCACCCACACCGGGCCTCGCGGGATAAGGTTGATGACCCCTGGTCTAGTGTATTAGCTAAACATTAATTCTATACATCAGATCTCAATGTTTGAAACGTAAACCAAAAGAATCAAGGAGGTGGCGTGTTTAAATGATTGGATTTCTTTGTTGTGAAAATACTGTCAAACAATAATTCACTGTGTGTGTATCACAAATAAAATGATTTAATTTCCCTACATTTTTAGTTCGTAGACTCCCTTGTTTGTTGTTCTCATAGCAACCGCCGAACAACAGTATGCCCTTTGTGGTAAATTTGACTTTAAATACAATTCGCCTTGTGATCACTTTCGAGTCAGCTCTAAAACGTGATAACGGATCAAAATCAAGTCCTTTGTAACACAGCACTGTAGCAGGTTACAGTAGTGCCACCGTATTTCAGTGAGGCGCACCAAACGTGGCTTTCTGTCGCACAGCTGAATCCCACACTACGTTTTATATTCCTGAAATTAAGTTTAGTACAGAGGCTTGAGGCGAACCCAATGTTCCACTCAAATGATTTTAGAACGTATGCTACAAATGCTTATACATTCAGGGACCCCCCAATACTGCGGGACCATTGAATCACAACAAGCAAATTCGACGTACCGAAAAGTACAAAAATCTAGTTTTTGCCTGGAACTCCGAGCACTACTTTTGAAAAAAACCTTATATACTTTGTTTCATTCCATTCCCCCGTTCCCAAAAAGCAGTGAATATAAGCCAAAATATGGAGGAAAAAAAAAAAGTGCAACATCGACCAAAATGCATGGCTAGACCTTGAGCAGGATTTCTCCATAGAAGGAAACCAACTTCACATTAACTTTCAGTGCAAGATGATCCATTTTACAGTAGGCTGGTAGGGTAGTACAAGATATGAAAAGCCACCAAATCTTATTCTGATGTAAGATACAGTCCCCTAACATTACCTATGCAATGTAAAATCCACTTTATTTTGTATGTGAAAGAACCCAGAAATGGATGCCTTTTTATCCATATGATCATATCCAGGACAATTTTTCATAAAAAGTTGGCGCGAGTAGGAATGCAGTTTCCTTAAATGTTGGGGTGAACTGGTTTTGCAGACATTGGAGCCTGGTGCCTGAGACAGGCTCATTTTACAACCCTGAAAGCAAAAGGTCACAGATGAGCACATCGTCCAATCACAACTTTAACTGTCTGTGTGATAGGAGAGTGATTAGGCCAATTTTTAGATTTTTTTATCTGTGGAAAGACAATCAGAGATAGTCCTGTATGGTTATGCTAAAAAAGGTGGACGCTGAACATTTAATGGTATTTTCCCCGCCTTTATCCAGCCCATGTTCTCCCAAACAGTGATTCTTTACGCTCTTTAATAAATCACGCTTGATTAGAACCTGCCTGTGATATCTCATGTGTGTGCAAGCAACAGTTATTTCATGATTTCAATAAAAAAAATATAAAAAAATAAACATCAGACAGATACAGCACATTTAGTGAGTGCTGGGTTGCTCAGAACAAGCTGGAAAGCAGTGGTCCCCAACCTTGTACCTGGAGATCTACCATCCTGAAGGTTTTCATTTCAATCCTAATTTGGCACACGTGACTCTACTAAATAGCAGCTCAAGGAGATCTGTATCTGTTGAATGACGTGTGCTTTGTTAGGGTTGAAATGAAAACCTACAGAACGGTAGACCTCCGGGAACAGGACTGGGGACCGCCGTTTTAGGCTGAACACATTTGACCTTTTCCCCATCCACTCTGTAGTGCACAAGACATTTGATGATGGAAACTGAAGCAATTTGTCTCTCGTTTCAAGAAAGCTTTTGAAAGGGTGAAGTTTAAACTGTCACACAGCTTGGGTTGAAAAATGTGGTCGTGACAAGCTGAACTCAGATTTGTATCACTACAAACATGAATATGCAAGTGAAACCAATGGAGTGACACTAAATTGGATTTAAAGGGAGGCTTTCAATATGAAAACATCCCTTCGAGTCCCTACAGGCCCTGCAAATCACATTTGATTGGCTAAGATGCAGAGCCAACTCATCATTGTCCCTCCGCCATAATCCTGTCTAGTAAACACAGATGTACCACAAGGGGTGAACAAGTTGTGCAAAAACTCAATGCCACCCCCACACGCCACCCCCAATGGTAATCGACCATGCCAAAGCTGGGTGAAATGTGTTCTTCTCCAATCTTAAATCTTAAAACTTTGGGCAGGGAGACGAGGATTAAATACAAGCGAATCAAACGCGAATGTGGAGAATTGTGGAGATGACAATGCGGAGAGAAAAGCGGTAAATCAGTGAAATTGTGCGTTAAACCGTCTCTAAAGCCCTGCCCATGGCAAAGAGAGACAAGACCGCAGATAAACCCAAGAGAAGCCCTCTTCCCTTCATATAAGCATTTTCCAGATGCCTCAGAAGAAGAAACCGGAAAATAAACCCAACTCATTTTTAAACGGGATTAGTGACGGGAGCCGTAACTTGTTTTGTAACTTGTTTTGCAATTCTAAAAAACTGGCAGGCTAATTTCCATCTTCATGCATTTCGTTTTTCTAAGACACTCTGGATAAGACGGTCTGCTCAATGCAATGTTACATTTTTATCCTGAGACAACAACTTCCTTCTGTGAAAACATTGAATTGAAAATTAATCTTCAAGTAAAAAAAAAAACATGTTTCGGTTTTCGAATGCAGATATATTGCCTTCAATAATTGACTTTTATTGTTTATAAAGATAAAAATGTGCTCATTGCTTAAATCCACATCACTCAACAGAAAATTAAATCCATGTAGACGGTGGGTTCAGTCCAATCGCTTATTTTCACTCCTCGCATCTCTTCCTCGCGTCCTTTCCTCGCTCCTTAGCTCCACCCCACGGAGGACTTGAGGAAGAGATGCAAGGATGAGATGAGGATGTAGGAATCGAGGCAACATGCATTAGGCATACAGAAGAATGTCCTTTCTCAGTCAAGCATCAGTTTAAAAGCGACAATTGCTAATGACGCGTTGTTATCTGTTTTCTTGTTGCCTCTTTAAATGAATAAACATAATTTTTTTAGTCCTAAAGAGTAAGTGTCATTATGGATGAAAGTGCTTTGTAATAAATGGAAAGGAGGGGGTGTTCCCAACATGTTTCAAACTGCGGCACATTTGGATAATTGTATGGCCTACTTCACGCATTTCAGAAAAAGGCCACGCTTGAGTCTCCTTGCTGAAGCCTCCGCTGGGAGCCTCCTTGTTCCTCGCTCCTCCAAGGAGCATTTAGCAAATTGGAATGTCACTAAAGACGGTGGGGACCCTGATCGATTTCCGGGCCACACAAGGACAGAGGAGAGGAGGACGGATAAAATAAGCGATTGGAATGAAGGCAGTGCGAGGAACTGCGTGTGGTTTCCATAAGCGATTGGAATGAAGGCAGTGCGAGGAACTGCGTGTGGTTTCCATTAGCTCTGGGGGCTGTGGTCACTGTTCTATAGGCAGCAGTGATGCTTACATATTTAAGAACATGTAATGCCGTCAATGAAAATGGAAGAGAACAGAAACCCCAGTGCCGTCTCGACAATCCAACCACAACACTTTCAGAGCTCTGTCTACTTTCATTTACTATTTATCCTGTCGTGATGTCAGGTTGTAGGTGGTGACAAATAGTCTTAAATCAAATCCAACGTTTTGCAATCCTGATAGTAAAGGCAAACCTCTTAACTCAAACTTCACTCGAGATCCATTTACCCTGTAATGAATGTGATTCTGAAATACCCATTTTCATGCCACAAATGGCGTATTCTAAACCTCGTCTCACCCCATGCCCTGTCAATTCAGGAGAGCGCATACAAACAACAAAAAAAAATGCACATTTATTTTTTTTAAAGTAAAAAATTCCCTTCTCACTCTAGTCCACTAGCTGGGCGGCATCTGCCATTGCTCTGACTTCCTGTGAAGCTGCAAGTCCTCTGCTGACCAGAGGGGGCGCTCATCCAGACTAGGACAGCTAAGCGCAATCATACGCCAACACTGCGTTTACAGTTTGGTGCTGGCAAACTCAGGATTGAAAAGCAGGCCGCGGGGCATGCCTCTGCATTAACTACCAGTACTTTAGCGGGTTGAGCCACTCAAAATCCCCGTGGATAGTTTTGTAGTATGCAGTCAAGCACATCAGGACCCGTTTACCTCCACACCAGAAAAAAAAAAAAAAAGTACAGAGTACAACAACACTTCACTGCATCACTGAGTTCCTGCCATGTGGTATTGCTATGCCACCGCATTTGCCTAGAGCTAACTCACAAAAGCTCTAAGAGTCTAAGAGAGCATTGTGCTCTATTCTGAAAGCTAACCGCTACCTGGCACAAATATGAGCTACATTTAATACAGTAAGATCCTTCATATACAGGCAAGCAAGGTTAATAAGAATAATAAATAAAAAAAATCAAAGCCATTTACACGGTTGTCTGCACAGCAAAAGAACATCTTCAAAAGGGGAATTCGGAAGCATTTACCCTTGTCCAATTTCATTTGCAAACGGATTCAGACCAAAAGTGCAACACAAGGTCAGGATGGACAGGTGTACTCTATGGCTCTATAGGGGGAGGGGCTACAGAAAGTTCTGCAGCAAGAAAGTTTGGAATTTTATCACTTTTTACGGAAAAGTGAGGGTCATGAGAGGGGTGTGTGCGTGTGCATGTGTGTGTGTGCGTGTGCATGTGTGTGTGTGTGTGCGTGTGGTGGACTACATGAGTGTGTGTAATGGAGTAGTGTGCGTGTGTAGATGCTTATTTTGAAATATGTCATCACATTTTGGTTGCCCAAATGGACAATATGTTTGCCATGTTTTAACTATATATCTGGACCAATTATGCAATGTTTAATGTGTACACCATGTTTTAAGTGACAGTGATTTTATTCAATGGCATTTAAAAATGTATTATGTGATCACAGCACGCAAAAACATTTAATGTACAATGTCAGAACTGAAAATGAATTTATCTTCACATATAAGCGGAGAGAGACGTGCTAGTCAAATAATGAAACTGCTTTTTATGAACCATTAGCTAAATGCCATTCGGGTATACTGGAGGGGTCACTCAAACTTATTAGAATTTAAATGATAGTGAACTGTACTTCAATTAGTACTGTAAATAGTACCATTTGACTTAAGTGTATCTTGGTAGCAGATGCACGGAATATTTAGAATGTGATTTCTCAAATTTATTAGACAGTACACAAAAAAAAAAAATGAACATTACATTTCAGAAAATAATCTTAAAGTACATTTATACATTTGCTTCACAGCTGGCTATCTAACCCTCTGATGCTGCTGCTTGACCTGGCCTGGCTGATTCCAAGTTAGATCTCATCAGCGAGCCAAGTTAGGTCTTGTTATCAGCTAGCCAAAGTATCTACTTAGCTAGTCAACTCACTAGCTGTGAGCAGTTTTTTTTTTTTTTTTTTTTTTACTGGATAAAGCGCCAGCCAGCTGGAACATTTATTTATTACCCAAATGATAACTTTAGCTCTGAGGCATGAGATAATTGTTCATTTCCCAGGCTCTAATTTAGTTTGAAAGCCAGTTCAAGTTTAGCAGTTTACGGTGAAATTAAGTAACACAATTTAAAGAGGAAAACTATCACAGCATTTTAAAGCATTATTAAATTAGGCACGTTTAACAGTAAAGGTGTTGCCAATGGGCAAATTGGTGAGAAAAATAGTTAAAACCTTGAGACTTTGATTGACCTCAGGCAACTGTGAAATTTTAACCCGTGTGTGACCGTGTACACATGTAGTGTGCGTCTGCGTACGTACACGCGTTTAAAGCGTACGAGCGGATGAGTTTGTGTAACAGGGACATACCTCTCAGAATTCTCTCTTCGTGGCATCGCAGAAAGTCCCAGATGCGGACGGTTCCATCATCGGAGCAAGTGGCAAATTTATTATCCGTGGGAGAGAAACTAAAGACACAGCAGGGGGAGAGAATCAACATCGCAGGAGGACACCGCCACGCCCTCAGAGCGGGCCACACACGGGCGTGCCTGTCTCCGTCTCTCTCTGGCTCTCTCACGCACGCACGCACGCACGCACGCACACACGCGGGCATGTTACACAAACACGCGGGCCTGTCACACAGCGGCCGTGTCTATCTTTCACTCAGACACACACACACGCACGCGTGTCACACAGCCGAACGCCAGCCAATGACAGAGCCAGAACCAGTCGCTCTGCAGTGTGACTCATTGGCTGCCCTCCATGCTACATAGGAGAGTAGTAATCCCAAAAGTACCCAGTCCTCAACCCTGCCACTGTGTCTAGTGGCATGACATTTGTTTTTACGGACATAAACAAAATATCAAGAGAAACAATACAGAAAGACATGAGGTGTAAGGGAGTGTGTGTGTAGGTGTGTGTGTGTGTGTGTGTGTGTGTGTGTGTGTGGGGGGGGGGGGGTGTTTCTGCAACAGGCTTGCCAAGATTCGATTTTTTACAGGCTACTGGGGCTAAACAGTGAATTCACCACGCTAGAGTGGGGGGGGGGGGAAATTAAGGAAAAAAATGATAAATTTCATCAATAAAAAGAAGAGCTTGGCTGTCAGAGGCCTACAGCAGGTGTTTATCTTATGCCTGTATATCCAAGTTTCCACAAGAGACATGCGGCGGCAATGTGGCTTTAAAAATATAAAATAAATAAAAATAAAAAAACACTTCCTTTCAGACATGATAGGTAACGGGCAAAAAAAACTGGGCAGGGTTTCTGGAGTCCTGAGTAATAAACCCAAAACACAGTAAAATAGAATATTAACTAAAGACTAGGGGGGGGGGGGGTTACTGTACACCATTTGCAGCCATTATGAATGTAAATACTGTATATTATATTGCATTGTAAAATCTATCTTGTTTCTCCTGTGGTGTAAATCCTAAAATCCTAAACACAAAAAAAGCTGGAATATGCATATTACCATCTTATATGGTAATATGATATTCCATCATTTATAAAAAGCCATTTAGGCAGCTGTGGCTTAGTGTATACAGTGACAGTCCATAGTGCAAATGATTTGTTCATCAGATGTTGGGCTATAAAAAAAAAAACCAAGACAGACAATATTTGATCGTCTCGTGAGCCAACCTAATCATTAACAGGGCAAGTATGGGGTTATTATTGTCTCAAAAATAACAAATAAATGTGATGAACCTTCAATAAATGCAACTGGTTCACAAATAAATTAAACTGATTCACAAATATGTTTTTGCACTCACAAATGTCTCCCGAACTATGACTGTACTTACGCAACGCTTGGCGCATGACTGTACTTACGCAACGCTTGGCACATGTGGAATCACGTGCATTTTATTTGAGATCTTTGAGCAGGATGTGTGAAGAAATCCACAAAGTATTTATTTATTTTTTTAACTGAGTCTACGCCAGCCTAATCAGAATCTAATCAGATTTTAAGACATCCTTTCCCTAACGGCCACATTATTATGACGAATGATAGCAAGTTTCAGGCCAGGGGGAACTTCTGTATAGAGTAGCGAGCTTAGGCTGTGTAGTTCTGTGGCTGTGTCCGAATCAGAGCACCGTTTACTGCGTCTTGTGTACTAGCGTACTGTATACTGCTTACTGACATGCAGTATGCAAAAAATATCATCGGTAATATTATCAGCAGAAATCCGGAAATAAGCATTCATGGATTTTAAGTTCCTGACATTTTAGAGAACATTTTGACTACTTAACATCCTCATCCAGTGTACTCAACTAGCATACTCAATAGTATGGAAGGGCGTTGATTCGGACACAGCCATAAACTGTAGCGAGCGACAGATTGTTTACCAATTTACAGCATGATACTGAAGTTTGCCAGTCTGGCCGCAAGGGCATGTTGACCATAAGGTTTTTTTAGTCAGCTCTTCTGGAATACGAATGGCATAGTAGCCTACAAAATATTAAATGATAGCGCTGACAGTTAGCCGGGCTACTTCTTATTGCCTTCAGCACTACCTAGCCCCATCTTTACTTTTAGTAACGAGTGTTTGTGCAGGGTTTACAGCCATCTTCCAAGTTCACAGAACCCTGGCCTGAAAGCTGCGGTGATTCGTCAGTTATGTGAGCGTTAGCGAAAGGATGTCTCAAATGGATGTCTGATTGGCTGGAGTACTCAGTTGTAAAAAAATAAAAAATAATTAAAAACCTATTTGTGGATTTCTTCGAAGACGGTTTAAAAAATCCACACACAAATGCATGCGATTCCACACACGCAAACCGCTGCGTAAGATCACAGTCATTAGATCGGGAGACATTTGTTGGGAGTGCAAAAACATTTGTGAATCAGTTGCATTTATTAGTGAACCAGTTATACTTGTGAATCAGCTGCATTTATTTGTGAATCATTTTATCTGCTGAAGGTTCATCCTATTTATTAGTTTATGTTTGAGACAATAACCCCATAGGAGAGTTAGATTGAGATGATTGTGAGCTCTAGTAACATGTGAAATGAATGGATGGGTACATTGAGGGCTTCTTGGCTTAAAATGAACATGCATAATTCAACATAATTGTTCTCCCAATTCTAATTTGGAACTTGGTTATGTCTTTGCTTTCAAAACTTTACACATTATATTAATGTTGACTGTTGACACAAAGTATATGCTTAAGTTTTTTTTTTTTTTTTCCTGCCATCAAAATGGAAATAAAGTGAGAAAATGGAGAAATCGAATCCTGTGGTAAGCCTACATGTAGATTACTTTAAAACATAAAAGAATTGCCGATGTTAAATTGTGCTCGTTAGGACTCAATTAACTTTAAATGGGGTACGTACAATTACCAGGCATCGCACGTATTTCAAAGTATGGCTGTGAAAAAGACATTGGTTCCGGTCCTTCTGAACAAGGCGAACACAACAGCATGTATTCTTCCCCCGAACTGTCTTTCCTGATTGGTTGTTTATTATTTTTATTTATTTGAAAAAGGTTCAGGTATGTCCACTTTTCAAATTAAAAGCTTTTGCCATTGACTGGTGTGCAAGGGTGACTTAATTGTTCATGCTCAAACTCTCCTCTGCCATTCTGGTGCTGTGCTCAGCCACGCCTCGGCTGAGCCCACACAAACTCACAGCGGGAGAGCAGATTGGAGGAGCCCAGTCAGGTGGTACAGTCACATGACACCGTTCTCACCCTCACAGCTTCACCAATGGGAGGGAGCTCAACACACTGTAGGGTGGGCAGTGTAAGTAAGGTGTGTGTGCAAGGCTGGAAGAGCTTTATTTCAGGCTATACGTACCCATGTTGTGTCCGGTTTCAAAGAACCACATTGTGACACTTAATTCTTAAGGCTTCAAAATGGCACGGAACGCAATGAATCTTTATTCCTGTCCCGAAATGTGTTGCACCGGTGGACTGTGGAGTGTAATGGTGGGGACCGTGTCCGACCAAACCCTCGATACAAAACCAGCGCCCCCTTCTGCCCGGGGGGTCGCTTACATCCACTCAGCCAAAATTTTCTAACGTGCCTGCATATATTTATGAATGATACTTTATTTAAAAAACCGTAGAAGACAGCAAACCCCATTGGTACATGGCAATGTGTGGTATAAAAAGAGCACAGTACACAACTCTCAAGAATCACAGGGCCATATAAACCGATGCAGCCCTGGGAACAACGACACACACGTACATCTCCGCGTAGAGCAGTCGTCAAGGACAACAGCAGAGTGCGGCACTCTGGGAACAGCGGCAGGGTTGAGCGAGCTACAGAAAATGGTAGATTGGGTATAGACCTGGCCTCTCTAATCGCCTCCTTGTGCGCCTGGAACATCTTCACGTTGTTCATGTTGGACTGCCAGTACTTGACGTAGCCCCCGTGGTCGGCAGTCAGCATCCACATGTCGTTGTGCGACCAGGTCATGGCTCGAACGGGGCTGTCGTGAGCCTGCGGGAGAGAGCGAAAAGGGCCCCCCCTTCAAATAAACACGCTTGGCACACGGGTCAGCGCCTGGGCACACACCACATACACTCGCGCAGATCATTGACAGACACGCAGAGCGTCGAGTGTCATTTTGGAAGCGGAAAAACTGAGACGAGACCAGGTTCACCATTTGTTTCTTTAGTCTTTGTTATGTGCGCTGTGAGAGAAATATGCTTATTTTTCATCTCACATAAGAATGCAATGTTGCCTAAAGGTACAGTGGGAAAATGTACCAAAAAAAGTATATATGGGCCTGCATTTCTGTATAATCAGCCCAAAGTACAGGGATACTTTCCCCACTCCTAATCATGGTTGAGCACCATTTATTTTCAAACGTACATATCCCAAGTCATGCAAAAGAGGTCATGCGAACAAAGGATTCTGGGATTACAGGCCTCATCGCCAGGGCTAAACCACTGGTTAGTTTTTTTTTTTAAACATTAAATCAGGACAGGCATGTCAAGGTCTGAGTGCCTTTATTATGATGCGAGTAAGGTGTGTACCTGAAGAATGGTTTCAAAATTGAACGTGAGTCCATTCCACAGGGTGAATTCCCCACTGGAAGCGCCAGTCACCAAACGCCTTCCTTCTGGCGTCCACTGCGAGAGAGACGGAGAGAGGGAGGGAGAGAGATAAACTAACAGTAGTTTGCCGCATGTTAGCAAGCGGCTACCTAGCCTGCCAATTTAGCACACTACCTAAAGTCCATATGGGTTTTCATGCATTTTAAACAGGTCTGAATAAATATACTAATAATCAGAGTAAAAAGCAGCCCCATTGGTGAGGTTAGAACTGTACTATCACTTCCTGTTCTGCAGAGATGATAAATTAAAAGTAAAAGTGGGAAAACTCACCCTGACCACAAAGACAGGGCATTTGACTTTGTTAGTGGAGGTTCTGACAAACTTGGTGGTGACGGCATTCATGGGGTTACTCAGCATCCCCACTGGAGGGACCAGCTGCAGGAGAAGAGCGGGAATGCAGCTTTAATACTGAGACTCACACACTCACACACTCACACACTCACACACTCACACACTCACTCACTCACTCACTCACTCACTCACTCACTCACTCACTCACTCACTCACTCACACAGACATACAGACAGACACACACACAGGCGGACACACGCACACACATGCAGACACACAGATGACAACAGTCCATGATTTCAGAATCAAGCTTTATGACTTACATCATTGTAGCACCCTGCATCTGGCTGCACAGCACGAAAGTCACGATAGTCTCGCTGCCACAGCCGGTTCTGAGGGTCAGGAAACGCATCACAGAATGAGAACGACCCGACAAGAACACAGCGCGTATGTGAGGGTATGAGCTATGAGCTGGTGAAAGTTCGCTTGTGTACAGGTGTGTGCAGGAATATAAGAGAGAATCTGTGCTAACATGGGCGTGGAGAAGAATCGGTGCTATGAATTTGACAGCGTGCCAAACTACTTTTGCCTGTACATCTGTGTGAATGTGTACTTGTGTACGAATAGGTAAATCTGTGTGAAGTGTATGCATGCGTTTGAGAAACTGCATGTGTGTATGCATGCATGCATGTCTGAGAGAAATCCACACGTGACGCTCACCTCCAGGTGGCGGATGACGGAGGGGTTGTAGTCGATGGTCTTGCGGTTCACAGCCTTCCTCATGCGCTTCCCGTCGAAGGTGAGCTGCTGCATGGCCTGCTGCTGGGCGAAGTCGGGCCGCTTGTAGAACAGCTGCCGTGGCGCCTGATGCTGGAAGCGCGGCATGTGGAAGAAGCGCGGTGGGGAGCCGATGTCCGCAGCCATGGTGACACCACGGAGCACACCTGCAGAGACCGGGGGAAACGAAAATCTGGTCACTTTACATGTCACATCTCTTGCAAC
This sequence comes from Synaphobranchus kaupii, assembly GCA_029718625.1. NCBI lineage: Eukaryota > Metazoa > Chordata > Actinopteri > Anguilliformes > Synaphobranchidae > Synaphobranchus > Synaphobranchus kaupii. Next base: position 85,264,763 of record CM056381.1, read on the forward strand.
ATCTCTTCCCCATCACAGGGTTCCACTGCTTCTCCTGTGACATCACAGGGTTCCACTGCTTCCCCTGTGACATCACAGGGTTCCACTGCTTCCCCTGTGACATCACAGGGTTCCACTGCTTCCCCTGTGACATCACAGGGTTCCACTGCTTCCCCTGAGACATCACAGGGTTCCACTGCCATTTACCTTGGATGACTAACAGGACTGCCATGGCTACAATGTTCAGACCATACTCTGCAGTTAAGGTCTACCCTGGCAACAGCTTCTACAGATCTAAAAAATCCACAGACTATCATACATGCACACAAACACTCGCACACGAAACATGCTGTACTCTCTCTGCATTTTAAAACAAAGCAAATTTAGCATTTCCTGCTATAAAAACAATCGCTGTTATGAAAGTATGACATGTAGATGAAAATAGGATCCAATGAAAGAACTCCGTAGCACTGGGCCCTAGCCTTTCTACCATAGAGTGGTGGGATTCTGCTTTGTAAACCTGGCCCCTAGCCTTTCTACCATAGTGTGCTGGGATTCTCCTTATACCCCCTGAAAGCTATAGTTCCAAGGTTTAAAATGGCAGCATATGGCTTAAATGCTTCAATGAATAAAGACTTATGTCATGCTAAAAAATGCCTTGGCGCTTTCAGCAACCGAGATGAAAACATTCGAGATAATCCAATGAGACTATTGTTTCTGTTAAAACTAAAGCAAAAGAAAAAAAAAAAACCTGAACCTTTGTAAAGACCTTTTATATCTGGATTTATAAATCCACATTTGTAGAACCCATAATCGCATTGCTTATTACTGGAATAAAGAGTAGCTGGAACAGCATGGATTTTTAAACAGGATATATAATTCATCAAATGCCCGTCTGGTTTCTGAAATCTCTTATCCTCTGGTAGAGTACACAGGCAGAGGCAGCCATTTTAGCCCGAGGACCTCAGACTCCCAATCAACACATCCACATGCGAGTCACATGATCAGCTCAGACAGAATGCGCGTACTTTGGCTGCTATAATCAATTCAGTTAGTCAGGTTTATTATTTATCTGTTCAGAGACTTGACTCAAGATAAAACCCCTCGAGATAAATCTCACTTTCGAGGGGATCTTGCAAGATACAAACAGACAGAATGCAAAGCACCGAAATAAAACAAGAAAAATAAACAAGACAAGTAATATAAAAGCAGTATATGACCTGGTTGGGCAAACAATGCAATAAACTAAAAAATTATGTACAGCACATCCTCCTACAAGCACAAGAATAAAACAAGAACAGACATTTCCATAAAAGCCACTAAAATATGACAAATTACATCAGCAGATAAATAATAATGGGAAGTAAAATATATCAATACAATTCAGGCTTGATTACGTCAAGGCAGGAACAGACCGTCTCTACATTTATCACCATCAAAGTGTTTTAAAGCAGTGGAATTTGAGAGTGCTTTCATGCGATTAGGCAGTCCACTCAAATCCTTTAATAATAATCCCCACCCCCCATAATTAATTTCACACCACAATATTTGTACATTCCGAGGGTGTGTGTGTGTGTGTGTGTGTGTGTCATACTGAGTTAACGCTTCTTTGAAGTAACTTAGACCATACTTTTGCATACATTCATGGACAGACTAAAGAGAGCTGAAATCCATCTAATTCTGCATAATATGCAGCACAGCAACCGAGAACTAAACTACAAAAGTTGTGAAAGAGGCTAACGCATACAATTTGTTTACCTGTGTTAAATGTTGCATTTCGGTAAACGACATCCCCAGAATCAAGAACAGCATCAAAAGCCGTTACCAGTTTTTCCTTTGTATGGATCGTAAAAGTTGTCTTTGATCTATGCAATATATCAAGCTTGCCATTTAGGCTACCTTTTTATAATTCTATCAATACACTGCTGATAGGCTTGCACGGAATTAAGCCAAAACCCGAGGCGTTTAGACGCATTTTCACAGAGAGTACAATTTCCTGCTCTTATTTTAATTTGGTCGATCCCTGTAGAGCTTTTCTCTTTTGAGCCAAACAACAGTGGTTTGATTTTGATTTGTTTCAAGCACTTGTTTTCAACAAACCAATTCTGCAGTGTCGAAATTATAGCAGCAATCCGTCCACATCCTGTCTTTAGCCGCAGGGTACAATTTGTCAATCTAGTTCCATATTTTCTGTAAATATTTCAGAATATAAAAAAAGTTCTTAAAATGCAAAGAGGAATGAACAAATGTTATATTGTAGAAATGTGGGGATCAGTAAGACAGTAAAGCAAGAAAGCTGGCAATCTGAGACTAATATAAACATGAACAGCTACATCACACCCAACAAGTCTCACACCCACCAAGTTAGCATAAATTGCCTTTGGCTCCCATCAGCATGTCTGAACACAAGAATAATAAACACTAATTTACCTGAAGATACCTTTGACCCAGCAGACTAGGAAAGCAACCAGCTACTATCTGAGTTCAATCACAACGATTTCAGACCCAACAAATCTGCACTGCTGAAAAAGGCAGAGTTCCGCGTAAACTGAAGACAAAGCACAGGCGTCAGAAGGCATTATCGGCCAAATATTTTAATATCGCCACTGCAAAATATTGCCATTTATTTCCATTTCTATACGAGCTTGGATGCACACGAATGGACTGTCTGAACGCTAGAGACCTGTGTTTGACCAGCAGCTTTGGAAAACGCAAGGAGTGAAGATCCCGCCTGGGTAAAATACACTGCATTAAACCGAGAAACAGGAAGTGTGGAGACAGCCAGCGGCCGGGAGAGTAACAAGCCAGCATCTGTAAGCTAGACAGTACTGAACAGCATGGATAAGTGTAGCCGGGTTAGCCCATAAGCTTATCATTATCAAACTATAAAACCCATATTAGACTCAGTAGTTAGACAGCAATCTAGTGCTAAGTGATGAAGAAGCACCAAAAGGTTTACAGAACCAGAATTATTAAGCATGTCTGCCCCTAAAACCCGTTACCACTCCTCAATGAAAAAATATAGCCTAGACGTTTGAAATCGCAAGAATCAAATTTCAGCAAAAGAGAAACCTTCAGTAGTTTGTATACTGTGCAAACTACTGCACAAAATTATTTTATTTTTTTTGTGTACAATACACAAACACCACCACGGCTCGCAAACTGCATCAAGCTTGCACGTCAGGGAGAGACTGATTCTCATAACTGTCAGGGAAATTTCTTCAAAGTTAAAAACAATTGGAATACTTTCTAGCGTGAAAACATTTTCAGTAACTGCAGATTTTCAGTAACTGAACCCAGAAGTTTTCCACACCGATTTCACTTGATTCTGAAGCCTGGTTCAGATCTGTAGAAGCTACATGCGAAACCCATGACAGCGAATGACGCTGGAATGCGAATCACAGCAACCGAACCACGGATACTACAGAGGGGCCCGTCTTAGACCTGCGGGGAAACTCGATACGTCTGCAATGCAGGTCACACCAAAAACGACTGCAGCACCAAAGCAAGCAAATTCATCTGGAAGTGAACCAGAGCGGAAAGAGCATACGCAGCGGAGGTAAGGTCATCCGCTGAGATGCGTTTGCCTTCTAATCAGCGAGCTCTTCCTCTCCGGAGTTCGCCCGTGAATCACTTAAGGTAGCGGCATCTTCAGGTAGCTATTCAGGGAAAGCAGAAACTCTGGCAGCAGCACAGCAAACAACAGATTCTCCGGTGTATTCTACACAGGTCTTGCACAGGCTGAAATTTCAATGTGAAACTAACTGAATGGTCTGCAACTAGCAACAAGAAGAAAAAGGCTTTCCCTAATTAATCAGAATTTGACAGAATTTTTGTCCCAGTCTGAATAAAGTGAATTAAAATGTTTACAGCAAAACATTTCACATGAACATTCCCCAGCAGGGCCAGCAGTAAGGGAAGGACCCAAAACGGTCTGATCCACATGTAACACGGAAGTAAAAATCACAATTGTAGTACCAGAAGGGGACTGTTTTAACATAGTGTTTTTGAGGATGGAGCTCTCGGTAACAATAGCAGCCTATTCAGCAATGCCTTTTCAACAGTCTGTTGAACAACTATTGAACAGTGCCAGGTAACAGTCATTAGCAATGAGTATTTACACCACAGACTTAAGCTCAAGATACCTCCATGTACTTAAACAGGTCAAGCTGGAGCTGACTCACTAACCTACACCTTTCTAATGACAGAATGACTCACTAACCTACACCATTCTAATGACAGAATGACTCGCTAACCTACACCTTTCTAATGACAGAATGACTCACTAACCTGCACCTTTCTAATGACAGAATGTTGGCCAGGGGATAGAGCCTGGACTGCCTCAAAGGCACAAAATCATAGAATTCAAGTCACAATATTTGTACTGATTCGTCAAAATAATAAACACCTTATGTAGCCTCCCGTGTGGCTGGTTGAGTCCATAAAGACACATTTCAAGTGCAGGAAGACTCCTACAGATCGGGGTTATAGATCGGGGTTATGTTACAGACAAGCGTTTGACATAATGAGACTCTCCTCTGACGTGCACTAGCACTCCTGTTGTATGAAGCACAGCTACTGGTTCAGAGGGAAGTGCACGAGAGGAGTGCGCGTGTTACCTGCAGCTCTGTCTCTGCTGGTGTGGTTAACAAGCGGTGCAAAAAGGCCAATGGCAAAGTAAAGCACAGTGCAACTAAGGATTCTGGGAAGAAAAATACAGGGGAATGAATCAATAAGTACTTCTTTTTTTTTTTTTTTTTTTAAACACAGAGGTGCACTTTCATTTCACCACTGGTACCTGCTGAGGTGATTCAATTAGACAACCAAATTTGCTGATATTTTAGTATGCCAATTTCTGCCAAAAGCAGCGGTAATGACACAGTTTTGTTTTAAGCTAAAAACTTAAGTTTCATGAAAAAGCAAGCACCTTATAAAACTTCTCAAACTGCATCAAGTTCAGCCTCCGCTAGCAAAATACAAGTTCAGCCTCCGCTAGCAAAATACAAGCTCAGAGTTGGAGCCACAAGAAAGCCTCTTCTAAAACTGCATACGGCAAGAACCAAGTACACAAAGATAAGACATTTCACATAATAAATGGTGTCCACACAGGTTAACAGTGATAAGGGAGGAGTCACCAGCCAGCAGTGGCTCAGTTCAAATATCTGCCCTTAAAAATTAAAAAAAATAAACCCACCTTAATGTTAAGAGCAACATGTGCAGCTATTGTTGATAAATACACATCAACAGGTGCAGTCACATGTAATGACAAATCAAACCACTAAAGTTACTTCAAATCAATTGCCTTAAAAATGAAATTTAGATTCACTCACACACACATAAAAAAACAACTTTTTCGTCACAATCAGATCCTACATATGAAAGCAGCCTTTAACGGTTGTATAATATGTAGCATCAGTAAAGGCTTCTGGAAAACTGCAGAAATAAAAACTTATGAGACCTTGGTCAAAAACTAATTTGACACTTTTCACCGTTTAAACCAGTGACGTACTGGATCCAAGTACACCATGGTATGTGTACAAGAGACACTAAATGTAGTTCTTCGAATAGAAGGCATGGAGATCACCCAACGGTTATGTGCACCAGTAAATTCTTGTAAATTAACCAAAACCAAGAAAACGTTTAAATATTTATGGAGAGCCAAAGAACTGTACGTACAAAAACAAAATTCACTGACGTTAATTTTCCTGCTTGAAAGTGGCTGAAAGCAGATCTCCTTGCATTTTTTTTTTTTTTTCATTTACACAGAAAGAGCTGGAGATTCAAGCACTGCTCAGAGGAAGAAAAAAAGTGGGGTTCGATTAACTTGAACATCCTCTACTGGGAGAACAGAACATTACAATTGCCAATTAAAACATACATCCCAAGCCATCACTGGACATATTTATCTCAAACATTTCAGAAGCAACAGTGCTCCACTTAACCTCCATGGCTCCTATAAGAATGAAGACCTCAAATTGTAGCTAGACAATAAACGCAGACAATCTTGGTTCAGCTTGTCCCGGTGACTGACTGACTGGTTGTGCAAGCCTATATTTCAGGTGGACAGGCGTGGGTCCCCTACTTCTACTTGGTAAGATACAGGCGGCTGAACATCAACAGGACTCCTAACAGGTCGGTGGACTTTTTTCAGTAAACCATCAATCGTAATCAAGAACGAGTGACTTTATTTTCAGAAATAAGGAATGCAGGTTACGAGGATAAAAACAGCTTGAATGACAAGGCAAAGCTACATTCGAAAGTTTCATTTCGGGGCATTTTGATGGACGCCGGATGTTCTGACACTCAGAGTAAAAAAAAAAATAATAATAATAAAAATGTCGAAGGCTTGTCACATTTTCCCCACTTGCAGGTGATTAGAATCATTTCATCCACACTGCTCGTCTTCCCGCAGCAGAGGAAAGATACATTATCACACAAATATCTAAATATGTTCTTACATGTGGTGAAAATGTAGGGACATGCAAGTGAAAGCATGGTGCACTGTAGGCATTGTTGACTTCAGAATCCACAGCAAATCCACACATTGATTTTCAAAAAAATAAAATCCAAAAATTGATTTCAGTTGGTTTGCTTCGACAGTGAGAATGACTGCATACAATGGTCTCAAAAGCACCTAACCCCATACAATACCTTTTTTAATACATACAAAATTAAAGGCTATTTATTTTCTAGAAAATCCAAGTTTTTAATATTCCAGACTCAAGTACCAATTCTATGCATTTATGAATACATTTGTGAAATGATACACCATTAGCGTGGCTTAATTGGCCTATTCAGGTAGTAAAAATAAAAAATGTACTTTTCTTTAATGACTCATTTCTGAAACACTGACAATGCCCACACAGATGCTAGCAACACACTTTAGCCAACAGGACAGATTCTATTACATAGAAATATAGTGCATTTTTCAGAACTAAAGAGCAAATGTCAAGCAAATTTCTTAATATACAGAGATTGTAAATTGCTGCTGACCCATGTAAATTGTAGCTAGAGATGTTAGGAGTTATTTTTTGTCCAAGTGTCTTCCATAGGGTTTGAACTGGTTCCGCAGGTCAGCTAGGCCTATGTCTAAAAAACGACGCCCACAGGGGTCAGTACACTTGTTCTCAAGAAAACCTAAGAGCGTGCCGACAGCAATGGGACCTTGCATGGATTTAGTCCCACTTTGGCTATTTAACAGGAACATGGAAAACTTACCGTATTGCGCGAGTAATCGGGGACGAAGAGTCATGCGTGTGTTCAAACTGTACAGCACGGAACGTTACACTAATAAAATACAATCACATTCTACTCAGTGCATTTTTACTTCAATGTTCACTGAGTGCTGTCTGCTATGCGGCGGTCCTTTCTGTCCTCAGCATTAGAAAACACTCTTTGATTGACAAGTCTCTCTCCCTCGTCGTACGAGACTATTGTCTGTAAAAATATGCCACTCGCGATTTAGAGCTGTGCTCAAACTGTAGCCGGTAGAATGCTTTACAAAAATATACAAAGGTGAACACTTACGACACATTCATCACTCACACACACACACACAACTAAACTACATACTATTACCAGTACATTATAACCACACACAACCACTCACACAATGTCCTGGAACAGTAAGATTGGTTCGTGATTAAATTCAAGTCATCATCCTCGCTAGTGGTGTAAAGATACATTGATGCATTGGTGTATTTATTTTTACATTTATAATGTAATTATATTCACATGGAAATTGCGCTTTTAAAAATGAAGCAATATATTTTATACTTTGAAAGTTATTGTTTGTTATTTGAATGTCCTCAGTGCCTGTGGGAATGGGGGGGCGGGGTCTGTCAAATCTAATGGTCACATTAGTCACAACGCAGCTTTATCATATTGCATCTTATCGCGATTAATCGTATCGTTATAAATTAAGAGAAATCGCATGGCAGTTCAGAGTATCGTCATCAAGTCAAAGGTTTACACCCCGAATCCTTGCCCAGACAGAGCCTGGTGAATTCAGCAATTGCCTAAATTAACTCGCCAAACTGCTTTTGCGAAGGTTACACCTTACACTTGTATTTATCTGTGAGCCATAGTTAAGGACAAATGCTAATGGAGGCTAGGCCAATGTCCTCACTCTACCAGTCTCACAAGTACACACAAAACTGCACCTCAATCAATTACACCAACACAAAAGCACACACCCACGCCATATATCAATTGCATACACACTCCCTTTCCAGTGTCACACATTAGATAGTCACACAGGATTTATACTGTTTGAAACAAAACCCTTTTCGAAAAGTTTCTAACGGCAGTCTAAATGGATAGTTCAAGTTCTGGAGTTTTTAAATTTTTTTATAAAATGTAATTTCAATTTTAGTGTACATTTTCGATTGGTCCAGGCATTTTTTGTGCACTATGAAGGATTTTATTTTTTTAATATTTGCATTAGTTTCTGATGACCTGCGGGCTTTATAATAGCCGCGCGGCGCAGTGGCTAGCACTGCCGCCTCGCAAGAAAGACGCTCGGGTTCGAGTGCCGGTCCGTGTCCACTCTGCATGGAGTTTGCATGTTCTCCCCGTGTTCGCGTGGATTTTCTCTGGGTATGCATGTCAGGGTAGGTATACTCCTGCCATTGCCCTGGCCTCAGAACTGGAGTTGGTCCCCAGGGCCCCTGCAGTGTGGCTGCCCACTGCTCCAAAGTAGTTATGATGGGTCAAAAGCAGAGGACAAATTACCCCACAGGGTCAATAAAGTACAATTTAAAACTGGTACTGGGGCACTCGCAAGTTTGTGGTTTAAAGCAAGAAAACACACTTCAATTAACTCCAAAGCAGCTTGTATAGCAACATTACACCACCAGGGGTTGCATGTTTACATTACCTGATTACTTTTGAAACAATTACATTTATTCTTATTTCCATAACTTCTCCCTATGGCCCATGCAACCTGAGTGCTCAAGGAAATAAATTACCACACAATATAAAAAAGATAATTATGTTTATAATTGTGAATGAAATATATAAAAGTAATGCGTTCACTTGTACAGCCTCTGGAAACATACCATTGCCGAACAAAATACTATATACATATAATTATATGAAAAACTCCAGAAAGTGAACTACTCCTTAAACTAAATAAATGCACTTTAAAAAAAAAAAATAACATCAGCATATTATAGTGGTGGAAAAGTCCAGTTGCAGGGACTGGAGTGCTGAGGACCTTCGAAGTACCAAGACGATCAGAAAATAATTTACCCAGGATAAGCCTGTGATCGCAGTTCCAATAAGAGCAACAGCTTTAAACTGATGGAAGAGGTCGACCAAGCACCAGCAAACTGCATGGCCGAGTCCAGAGGTTCTCTAACTCTGTTCTGCGGTACCAATATGGATGGTGGTTTTCATTCCAGCCACAACTGCAATCCCAGAATTTCAAAAAGCTGTTTTTAAATTTTTTTTTTTTTTAAATTATGTGCTTTTCACGTTTTAGAGGGATTATTTGCCCCCCTAAACCACATTTCAGAAATACCTATGTCTGCCATGATGAATGAAATCCCATATTTTACATTGTGATATACTGCAAATGATTACATAAAGTAGTAACAAACCGTTTTAACTGATCAAATTAAAGACTGAGGTGTGTCAATAGGCTCCTAATTAGGTTACTGAACACATGCTTAAATTCTTTCATACTTAAGCTCAACACAATGCAGGTTTGGCTTATTATCATTTTCTTTGCGTTCTTCATTATCTATCAAAGGGTTAGTTTTAGTGGCCGTGTCCACACTTTCATCAATAAGGAGCCTATTGATTCACCTCAGTCTTTAATTTGATCATTTTAAAACTTTTTTTTTTTACCTAGCTTTACATAAAAGTTTGCAGTATGGTACAATGTGAATATGAGACTAATGTGGCTTAAGAGGGTAAATAATCCCTCTAAATATGAGAAGTCTTATTACGAAGAATTAACAGATTGTTAAAGTTGTGGAATTGTAATTGTGGTTGGAACTAAAACCAGCATACACGGCTGGAGCATACACGGCTGGTCTAAGCAAACAGTATTCATGACAAATTCAAGCATCTGTTCTTGAAAAGTACAACAGCCGGCTAAATTACGAGTTATAAGTGCATTGAGCTAATCGGTTATAAGTGAATTTTTTCCCCCACCAGAACCACCGGTACACCGGTATTCAACTGTACACCGTGTAAGTTTCCCATTTGTGTTCTATGAAAGTTCAGCAATCAAGTGTCAACATTATTAAGTGAACTAGTGTTAAACCAATGGGTTCAATGCGTTATGTATAGATCAGGGCCCATATAGAGACGCTAAGGTAGACATATTCCTCTTGAAACATAAGTTTAAGTTATGTATAATACCCGATTGACTGAATAATGCGATTGCACGCTGATGGGTTAGTGAAACTTGCCTGTGCATCTTTTGTGTACAAAACGCGCCATTGCATCTGTGAATGCAGGTAACGTTATGTAGTACCGTTAAGCTTGTAGTAATACTACTCTATTCTATATACAGTCGGCCATATGCACAGATTATTGCACACAACAGTAAGGTTTAAGACAGTATTTGTGACGCGTGATAAGTGCATGCAGTGCTCCTACAATAAAGATGTTAACGCTAGCTAGCTAGCTTACCAGCGCTACTCAGAGCTAGCTAACGTTACACACGAGGTAGCTAGGGCATTCAACTAGGCCCTCTCCTGGCTAGCTTACTAGCTACTGTCGTAACCTTACTAGCCATCATAAACGTCTTCAAGATATTCGCATAAAGGGAAGATAGATCTACAAAGCATACCTGGATAATTAAATGTAAAAATAACACCTTCTACTAACGTCAACCAGCTACCAGTAGGTTATTTCATCAACACAAATGTTATCGTTGGCCGCGACACATAACGTTAGATACGGAAACTGTTTCGGCCGAGCCGCTTAGCTAACGTTACCTTGCAAGATATGTACCAGTGTTAGCTATAAACCTAGCTAGCTAGCTACATTTATCCCGTGTTAAATATAATATAGGTAAAACAATTTAGTATTGCTGAGCATACGTGTCTGGTAAACGAGAATAAAACGTACTGCAGTCGATTTTCCTGCCCAACGTTAGCTAAATGGCGCCCGGTCCCACAGTCATCTTTCCTGCTACTCGATGCTAATCAACTCACCCACAATATCCACAGAAGTGCCTAGTTAAAGATAACGGACTGGTCTTAAGAAGATTCAGTCTTTGTACAAGAGGTAGTTCTCAAGCGTTGTGGCTTACGTGTGTCTGCCTAACACTCTTGTTACAATATCTAGCCGCCTACGGCCTCCATGTCTATGCTTACTTCTTGGATCGCTATGGCTGCCCGCTGCCTGTTCGCAGTGACGTCATGACGCAAGCGGCGGGAGAATCAAACGTCATTGCGTATCGAACGAGGCTTGGATGCAGCAGATACGAAGCGGCACACAAATAACAGAGAATGTGTAATTGATAACTTCAAATAAAATAACTTATACGTAGATGCATTAACGTTGAAACATATATTTTTTAATATGTTTCACCAGTAGACTGTTTACAAATGTATTTCCTAGTGAGACACCATCTCTCAATTGAATTTGGTGTCATAAACTGCTCCATTAGGATATGTCTAATAATGCACAGGTGATCTCATCATTGCCCCTAATATTGTCATTGTCAATGATAATGCCTGACTAATAAGTGCTATTAGATGTAAGCTTAGATTGATTATACAACTGCAATGTTTGTTGACTTTGGCTTTGGAGAGCAGGATTTAGAACCAAATATAAGGACAGCCCTGTAGATGTGTGATAAGTTCTCCCGCTGTGTGAAACACCCCATGTTGTGGTCACTGGCTTTTGATTCATCCTCTCACTTCTATTAATACCCTTGGCTCCCAGACCTGTGCAGGGATGGGGGAGGGGGCTGAAAAAAAAAGATGGACAGGGGGAGGGGAGAGAGTAAAAGGCGGGCTCAAGCCAAAGCTTGGCCAATCACCTCTCTCCATCTCTTCCTGGCTTCAGCTCTTCCTGAGTCACTGTCGACAGCCAGTTAGTCTGCCGGCCCGGGGGAGGATATGTTGATCTCAAACCCACGTCCCACGCGGAAAACGGGACGGGACAGCGCAGAACAGAGGCATCGTTGCAGGTCAGAGGTCCATAAAAATCTATTGATATATAACCGCATAAATGCATCTGCCAGTCTGTTTTCATGTGAATATACCTGAAACACGCGTTTACATGTGGCAGTCTTAGCCAATTAAGGATATCAGAGGAGGAATTAAGTCTACAGAAGTGCTATTATTATTGTCTTCATCTTCATAAGTGATGCATGACCTAATCTTATAATCATCGCAAATCTTTGCCAGTCTTTAGTGCAGCACACTCAGGAATCACAAGGCTGTCTGTCTCCTTTGACCACATTAGTACAGGAAACGTGTGCATCCTGTGATCTCTCCACAGCTCATCATAAATAATGCAGCCCAAAGCAGGGGGCACTAGGGCCTGGGGGGGCGCCTGTACTGCTCCGGCTGTGCGCTACAGTAAATATAGCCACAGAGTGCAGCTCAGGGACCAGAGTGACAGAGTCCAGGACAGAACTAGAGCTTAGTCAGTCTCTCTCATATACTCTCTCTCTCTCTCCCCTCTATTTCTCTCTCCCTCTCCCCCCTCCCCCTCTGTCTCTCACTCTTTCTCTCTCCACCCCCTCTCTCTATCTTAGACCTTCTGGATGTGAGAACCCATCCTCAGCTTTCACGGTGTGAGATTTATTCTGTGTTTACGTGTAGTTTGTAAGTGTAAGTGTGGGAGATGTGTGTGCCAGAGGTATTCTGTACGTGACTGAGTGTATGTGAGGTGTGTGTGTGTGTGTGTGTGTGTGAAAGAGAGAGGGAGAGAAAGAGAGAGAGGGAGAGAGAAGGAGGGAAAGAGGGAGGGATGCTGCAGCTATGCAAGATCACCGACGCCCTGCTGATCGGCAACGCGCGCTCGGCCTGCAGCGACGAGCTGATCGGGCGGGAGGGCGTCACGCTGTGCGTCAATGTGTCCAAGCAGCAGCCCTTCCCCTCCGCCCGCGTCGGCACGCTCCGGGTGCCCGTGTACGACGACCCGAACGAGAACCTGTACAAGTACTTCGACCGCTGCGCCGACGCTGTCCAGGACGAGGCGGGCCGCGGCGGGCGCACCGTGGTGTACTGCAAGAACGGCCGCAGCCGCTCCGCCACGGTCTGCGTGGCCTACCTGATGAAGCATCGCTCCCTCTCCCTCACTGACGCCTTCCAGGTGAGGCTGGTGCGCTGCGCTCACAGAAAAGAAAGGTACGAAAATGTGCCTAAAATGGTACAAGCGCTTGTCACTGGGGTTGGTACTCTATAGGTACATACCCCTAGACAGCATTGTATAATTAATTTGTTCCTTTGCTTCTTGTAAAAGTTACTTTTTAGTACACAGTAAAATGTCCAGTGTTACTTCCACTCTAACAGTGCACATGAGTCCAATAGGGACCGTATGCACTCTGTAAGAGTTGATTTAACACTGAACATTATTGTATTATTATACGTTATTGTACTTTCAGGAGGGCGGCACGGTGGTGCAGTAGTTACCCTGTGATGGATTGGCGGCCTGTCCAGGGTGTATTCCTGCCTCTCGCCCAATGCATGCTGGGATAGGCTCCAGCACCCCCCGTGACCCTGATCAGGAATAAGCGGGTTAAGATAATGGATGGATGGATGTACTTTCAGGGTACATTTGGGATATTTGTTCCTTTAAGAACAAAAATGTACCTCCACTTTATTTCAGAGAGTGTAGCTAAGCTAAAGAATAATTTTGCTATGTACTTTGCATTTCCCATTCTAACCAGTCATATTAAACACTGCACAGTTTCACTGCAGTCGTTATACTGCACATGCAGTTGTGTCGACATGTTAAAAACATTTGGATTCTATGTTGTGCCGTGTATTAGTGTGTATCTTATAAAGGAGAGGGTCACATATGTATTTGGTAATTACACATCTTTTTAATCAAACATTACATCATCTTACGAGGACTTTATAGTCATACAACACATTACATTTTCCATTTGGCTTGATATGACAAATCCCTTAGCTGTGTCCATCACAGGTCTATGTGGCTCTCAGGTACATGCCATCTCAGGTGTTTGCAGGCTAGCCGTGAGTGGGTTTCTTAGCCGTGTGTCTTACGCGAGTGTATTTCACGCGTACACCTCTTCCCTTTCAGGCGGTGAAGTCAGCTCGCTCGGTGGTGGAACCCAACCCAGGTTTCTGGTCCCAGCTGGAGAAATACGAGCAGGAGCTCGAGCGGAGGAGGGCAGGAGGGAGCAGCGACCCGACCCGGCCTCCTCGCTAACCCGCTCCCCCGAAATGAGGAGCTGCGGGCACACTATCAGCTGAAAACATTTGAACTTTATTAATTTATTTATTAATCTGTTTTTTTATTAATTTGTCTGTTTAAACAGGGTGGTTAGCGGAGAATGTCAGAGGTAAACTGGGGGATAAAGGAGGGCAGGGACTTCGTAGACAATCAACGGGCATAATTAAGATTAAGTGGTCAGATTTCCAGTTAGAGAGGCAGTTTTTAAATATCACCATGGCACCCAGGCTTACACCGCTTGTCTTTCGATATCTGCCATGGGATTTTTAAGGACTACGGTGAGTCAGGACCTTTTTAAACTCAGACCTTAGATAATAACACAGATAATGGACCGCACTGGGGCTTCAGATTCACGCCGTCCAGAGGGAAGAGCTCCCCCTGCTGGTCCAAAAAACACCTGAACTTTCACAGGAGTTCTGCACTCCAAAGTACAAAGCAAGCCCAACACTAGTCAGCGTTCACTGCTTAGCATGAGACGGCTTCAGGATAGCATGTACAGTATTCTTAATATGACACGATATGCGATTCTTTATTTTGCACTGCGTTTATCTTGCAAAGCGCCAATAGAGACTTCATATCAGCTATATGTAGCCAGGATTTCCTGGCTCTACAAGGGCTTCTCATACATTTTGGCTCCGTCCCAATACTCGGAAAATGCACCCTCCTTTCCTCCACTACCACCTCCTCTACCATATTAATGTCTTGACACAAACCGCAATGTCAGATACGTTGTATACTGTACATGCAAATACTTGTACTCAAAACGTTCAGGCAGTTTTGCATACTTCCGCACAGGAGGGGAGTGGTAGCGGGGGAGTGGAGGAAAGGAGGTGGGGAGTGAGGAATATTGGGACGCACCCTTCATCTCAGCCTCTGCCCCTACCAAACATCCTGCAGCAGCCGTAACAGGGAGTGGGTGGAGCCATCAAAGGGTCAGGTGACTGTGACCCTGTGGGTATCTCCACCCTTATTGGTCAATCTGACTTTCATGTTGCCATTCCAGTGTACTGTAAACCATATAAAGCCATAAAACATGCAAGATTATTATTACTGTTAATACTTGTTATGAGAAAATCAGGGGGCTTAACTGCCATAAGATGAATGAAGCATAATTTAAAAAATAAATCAATAAACAATTTTCACATTATAGCAGGCTGTTACAACAGTAACATTCCAACAGCGATATGGCAGCAATGCCTCAATCACTGTGCTCTGAAATGACACCTCCTTCTGAATTGTGTGTACTAAAGTGAGTTTAGTCTGCTTGGCTGGTGGCAGTAATGACTCAATGCAGTTCCCTGCACTGCACACTCTGTTCCAGGCTGTGAAACCAGGCGAGTCAGCACAATACGGCCTCACAATACGAGTTCAAACGGGTGTGCGGTGATGAGAATGTGAATTTTAGAATTAGCTCATGGCCGTCACACATTGTAAAGATGCTAACGGGCTGCAGGATACACCTGAGAAATGTACACGTTACGTTTCAATCTGACTTTCAAAAATAAATATTTATTACAGTTGAATCTGAGGTTAGTTGTGTGTTCCGTTCATGGCCGACTAGTGGCGCAATCAATGGATTTTATGCCACTCAGAACGAGTAGGAAGAAAGTGAAACATTGATGTGATGAGAGCAATGCCCTGTGAACAGAGGTGGACAATCCAGGTTCAGAAACTAAAAGACTTACCCAGGCTGTGTCCGAATCAGACCCTTTTGAGTACGCATATTTGAGTCCACTTCGTCAAAAAGCTTTTGAGTGGGCGACTTTTTCTCACAAATGGGGGGGACTTAAAATACCAGGATGAACCACTTATTTCCGGGGTTTTGTTGAGGGAATTCAGGAGCACACTCATCTGCAGAACTGTGCACTCACCCGACAACTTCAGTAAGTAACAACGTAAAAGACGTAGAGCGTAGGCCTATATGCATATCTATGGTACAAGAGTGGGTCATATTACGAAATACTCTTTTTGATTTTTGTTAATTCTATCTTCATTCATAGTCTACACTTTGTAACAATTGTCATATGTTAACTGATTGATTAGTAGAATCAGGTGTGTAACTGCTTGGTTGGAACAAAAGCCCGCACCCACACCGGCCCTTGCGGCATAAGGTTGAAGACCCCCTGAGGTAAACCATGTCTTGATAAAATATTCTACTTCAGGACATTGTCAGTATATTCCATGTCCGCAAGGGGCCTGTGACTGTGAATGGTTATAGCCTACATTATGTGGGGGAAAAAAGCTTAGCAGAAATGTTCGGAAAACAAAAAAAAAAAAATCTGTTGTGCAAAGTGTTGAGCCAGTTCTGCAGCTGTAATGATTTCTGCACTTAAAACTGATATTATGGAGGCTGACGCCTCAGTTATCCGGTACCATCTAAATAACACACAGGTCCTTTATTGGTTAGGCTTTTACAAGGGTAACAGGCAGCAGGCCAGGAAAAGGCATCAGAGAATAAGAGGAAGTGATAATCTTCATTTCACACTGATTTCGTAAAATATTTTCAGAACCACAGAGAAGGTGTGGGGACAAGCCACAGACGCTACACCAACTTATCCTGCTGATATAAATACATCGGCTAAACATTGCATTCTTTGAGCGTATAATATTGCTAATAGTCCTGGGTAACAATAAACATTCTCACAGTACAATAAGACTTTGCAGAGGCTTGCATGCCAGCACTTAGAGCACAAAATGGTGATCACAGGAATCAATTAAGTCCGTCCCATGCCATAACCATACATTTAGGGAAAGCCGTTACTTGGGTGCTATAAATATCAATAACCCTTTGCTAACAACAAATAAAATGAACGTTGAACATATAGATCGATAGAACCATGCCGGGGGACCAGCCAACCAATAAGCTCGGCCCTAACCCAAATATATTATCAAGGGCATAATATATATTGCAACACTTCACAATATATCGACAAATATAGAAAATGTTGCCTAAAAACTACATTGTTGTGACATCTATTTTCCAAAAGGTTAATATAGATACAATATATTGCAGTTTATTTCATTTTGTTTAGGGCTGATAGGACGACATAACTCTGAGCTGCACTACAGTGCTGTGCAATTTCTTTCCTCCCTGCGGGCATTTTTTTGCTGTTGCTGGGAACGTCGTGAGATGACAAACTTTAAGTAATAAGGTATAAAAACAATTTCGACAGACTGCTTAGCAGAAATGCTGTGTAGCCTGTTCTGAAATTATTCTCACAGGCCCCTGAAACATGAATTAAAAGCACTCAACAGATTTCCTAAATGGGCAATACTCATTACACTTGACGTGAGAGACAGAGGGGTTTTCATAAGTGAAGCTTCGCTGTTTTTCGCGGCAGTATGTGCGCTTGCAGTCCTGAAGCTTCACTATCTGGTTGTCTGTCGCTGTTCTGATTCCAACACGCGCCGACATTTTCATCTCCCGCAGCTGTGTGTGCCACCGTTCACACGTGGGAGTCCGCAAACTCCGACTGTGAAATCGTTTGACGACACAGTAGCCAATGGCGGTGCACGTCGCAGCCAATGTACGCAGCTGAAACGTCCAACAACAGCAGCGCTCCAACTGGGATCTGACAAGTTTTTTAAGCAAGTTTGGCATGAGACATAAAAACTATATTTTGTGGGTTTAATTCATATTTCTATTTGCTTACATTATTGAAACTTGTTATTTTACAATCATTTAGAAATTGTTCTTCTGATATTCTAAACAGATAGTCAGTTTGCAAAAAGTATGGCTATGCCTGAAATAGTCCCTATATAGTGGACTATTTGAGACACAGCCCGTGTTTCTATGCCCAAAATTGGCCCGCTTACCTTTGACCTTCCTCTGTAAAAGACCATTAAACCCACTTCACAGCAATCTTTGATGCCATCTAGCGGAAAAAGAGTAAATCACACCAATTTCAATTTCACAGGACTCTACAGCAACAATCTGCAACAAATGACCAAAGTTCTTTTTAATGGAATTAAGTATGAATAAATGAATTCCACTAATAAATAAATATAAAATACATCAATGAAAATGTAATATGTTTAAAAAAGAGCTTGGGTCCTGCTACAGTATCACAGTCATAATATATTAAGCACAACAGGGGGATCTTACAGTGGTCTGAATTAGCAGGTTTGAGCTCCCACAAGCTCATGGGCCCAACAGCACAGCTGGGTAACTGTATGTTTCAGAGCCCTGCCCTTATAGGCTCCTCCCATTACCCCATCAGCTCCTCCCATTACCCCTCTCCCATTATCCCTACAGCTGTCCAACAGCCTCAAATTAGCACTTTTTTTAATTATTTTTTTTAGCAGTCCTTATTTTTCCCCCTTCAAAGTCTATTTTGGACAGTTGCATTTATTATATTTTTGAGCTTTTGTTAAGTATTATTTTACTCTTGTGCTTTTAAGTGGACCACTGCACCAAGAAAAAATAAACAATACTGTCCAGCGGTGTCACAGGAGGGCAAATAAGCTTGTAAAAATAAATATAACTGAATTTCAAAATGTACGCTTTAAGCATTTAGCAGAGTTTTAGACAAAACAATTTTCCAAAGCATTTAACATGGCTAGAATACCAACCACCAGATGCCCTACTTTTTGACATAGGCAAGGCAGGGCAAGTTTATTTGTATCGCACCTTTCAAACAGCAGGCAATTCAAATTGCTTTACATAAGAAATAAAAGACAATAAAACCATTTAAAAGACAATAGAACATTTAAAAAGACAATATTATAAAATGAAATAAGATAAAAACAATAAAAACAGAATGACATAGCATAACATTAATACTATATACTGTATTGATATGCATATTAATGCCCATATAAATGATATGCTGTGTCTGCGTGGCACGCAAAAGCCTTAACAAATCCACGTGAACATTGTGGCCCACACATTATGCCTGTAATTCACAAAAACAACCACTGGGTGGAGCTTTGGGAACACTCAAAATACGGTTACGCGGGAATTAGGATCAATGACGACTGCTGGCTGGAGACAAATTGTTGGCTCGTATTAAATTTATGAGGATGAAGATTCTGGTTAAGGTTTGAGCTGGTTTACACTTTAAAATGGCATTTAAATAGATTTTTCTTAAGTAATTATTCTTCACAACTAGACTCAAGCTGAAAGTAGCCTATAAAGAGCAACAGTGCAGCAATTTGGAGGCGTTGCATAGAGACAAAAAAAGGTTAAAACATCCATAATTAATGAATTCAGGTAGCACTAACGTTACCTAAAATGCTTTGGCACGTTTAATAAAAACAACAATATGTCATACAAGATCTATACATTTTTGATGAATTATGATAACCATTCAAGTAAAAAATAGAAAATGATTTGAATAGCATCTTGTGTTCCAGTAGTACTGGGCATCCGTACTGGACTTCACAAAATGAATGGTGAATGGTGAAACAGTGATTCCGCCCACACATCGAAACGAAAGTTGTTTCTCAGTGAATATCAACAAGTCTGGTTGTTAGCTAGCTAGAGAAGGCCTCTTCCCTTCAGGTACCACACTTTAAAGGGTGACATGTAGGTCTGCAATGGTGCCTGTGTGGGTGGATGTTCCGAATCAATACCTGCATCAAAAGCAACTGTTATATTATATATATAATATATATATTATACTATGGAGGGAGAGAGAGGGAGGCAGGTTTGCTGTTGTGGTCCGTTTGCCTGAGGCCCGAGCAAGCATTTAATCTGGCCCTGGCAGTAACTCCTGCCCACAGCTAGAACATAGGGATTGAGGGAACTCGGGAGCGAGAGTCGAGACACCGCCAAAAATCCAACGTCGTCTACAACCTCGCAAGCTTCCCTCTCTCAGACTTCGCCCCCCGCAGGGGGATTCCCTTTTGAGACCTGCAGCCAACATTGTCGCCATTTTGAGTTTTGAGTCCAATGCATTAGCGAGGTGAGTCAAGCATGTCACTCACATCAGCCTTCTCGCGCCAATTTTTCTCCGGGGAAGGAGCAAGCCCCGCAGAACAATTGACAGCTTAGACAACCGAGTTGCCTTTACAAACTTTGCAGAGGGCGTGATTAAAGAACCATAAATAGCCACAAGAGTGAACTGAGAAAGCAATATAAACGATATAGCTGGTGAATGCTGCCTGTATATTTAAGTCTTTGTAAGTCACTCTTGGTAATAGCGTCTGCTAAATGCTTAATGAGTTTCCCATTGCAAATTAAATCCGAGTTCACTCCATGTCCATGTTACATCACTCTGAATGTTGAGAGAACGTTTAAATGGTTGGTAATGGTGGGTGACTGCATATAAAAAATTGTGTCGAGTCATAGACGTAAGGTTGCCTTTGATATAATCCATTCCTGAAAAACTTCATAGATAAATTGACCGTAAAAGTGTTTTTTTTTTTTAATGGCTCGCTAATAAATCTCTGTAAGAGGTGACTAATCTGAATAGTGTGGACGTGAGGAGAATCCAGAAAAGGAAATGCTTTTGCATTCACCTAACGTTACCGTTGCAGCAAAATATCCAGACATACAGATGTTTAAGTGCAGTCTACATGTTATTACACAAATAAAACTATGGCAGGAAACAGGGAAGAGAGATAAATAACACCTCTCTGTGTCACCCATCATCACCTTGTCCCGCGCGGCTGTGCGCTGGATTTTCAACAACCACGGGCTGGGAAGAGCCTAACCCTCTTCCTAATACAACTTATTTATTATTTATTGAGCGAAAATGGAATTTCTGAACCTACTGCATACATTGTTCTTTTCTTCGTCGAATTTGTTTGTAACCTGCTGGAGTTGCTTTCTTTTCACTGACTGACTGGTGCCAGCACAGGGTTCAGCACCGCCGCCTCCTGGTGGTGGGTTGTGGTATTTATTTTAACCGTATTACAGTTTTTCTCAATTGCTTACACACATTTTTTGAAAGCATACCTCATTTTCTCAAAACTCTAAACACAAATCCAAAAACCACACACACAAAATGCAAAACCCTACATATCTCCTGCAAAATGCTACTTTGCCTTCAAAACAATGTTATGTCTCCTCAAAATGGTAGTTTGTGTTCAAATGACACACACAGACCATCATATGAGTAGACATTTCTAAGAACCATTGAACACTGATGTGCTGAATGGAAAACACTACTATGAATGGGAAAACACCAGTATGAAGGCCTTATCAGGAGCATTATGCCTTTTCATGTTCAGTGTTACTGTACGCTTACTCCTGTTGTAAAATATTACTGTATAATGTTTTTACTCAAATATAAAACAATACACAAATATACAGTAACAACAAAAATATTTCTTTATTTTTTCCAAAAGTGCTGTAGCCTATACATCACAGCAAACACAACTGGATGTGTAAATGATTTGCACAGAACAAACAATAGAAAATAGGCCAGTACAGTCAACAAAAAAAGAAAGAAAAATGTAAATTAAAAAAGGACAAAAAAACTAGGCTGCATCCTGTCTTCGGTTCCTGTCTGGCCACAGGACCTCATCGACATCACAGGCTATGTTCTCTCTGGCCAAGCAGCGGGGGAAGTATCGCCTAGTATGGCGAATCCAGCCCTGAAATGCCTCAGGAGCTACAGTATATCGCCACATGCCTCCTCCTCGTCCTCCTCTTCCTCCTCCTCGTTCTCCTCTTCCTCCTCCTCGTCCTCCTCTTCCTCCTCCTCGTCCTCCTCTTACTCTCACTCCTCTGCCTCTCTGATCACCTCTCACTTCAATGTTGCCATCCATTGTTCTCCAAACCAGGAGCTCACCTGTGGCCCTTATATTGCTCAAGCTTTGATTGGAAATTGCACAACGGCCTTGGAAATGGAAGTTTTGCCATTTGAATGGCAGTGTGTTCTGTCTGAACACAAGGAGATTTGGCATTGATGAAGAGTGTGCAAAATAGAGAGTATTGTGTGTAGTGTTTTGAAGAAAGTGTGGTTTAGAATTGAAATCTGGGTCTAAAGCAGATAATTGTGTGTAGTGTTTTGAAGAAAGTGTGGTTTAGAATTGAAATCTGGGTCTACAGCAGGAAATGTGTTTATAGTTCAGCAGAATTGGTTTAGGGAGTTGGCACATGAGTTACAGGTTGTGGTCATTGTGTCATAAGTTCCAGTTTTTGTGTGTAAACAATTGAGAAAAACTGTATTAGTATTAGCTTAACAAGGACTTCTGCATCCATTTCAGGATTTCTGCTCTTAATTATTTAATTGGCCAAATCATGTCTTGATCCGACATTCGTATAAAGCACCTGCGACAGCCAGCCGTAGACCGCATCCACGTTGGCGAGCAGTCAGGTGAGAAACAGCTGTGGGAGCAGAGAGAACAGAAGGGCGTGAGTGGATTCCAGTCGAGGAGGCTCCTGGGGTTCTTTCCAATCGCGTATTTTCACTCCTTGCATCCTTTCCCTGCGTCCTTTCCTCGCTCCTTAGCTCCGCCCAACAGAGGACGTGAGGAAAGGATGCAAGGATCAGATACGAGGCAGATGTGGAGAGTGGCGGATAATTCATACACGTCACGTGTTCAGAGAAAAGGCTTCCGCAAAGGCTACACTTGTGTTTTCTCACTGAAGCGTCCTCCAGGAGCCTCTTCGTTCCCCACTCCTCGCTCCTCCGAGGAGCATTTAGCGGTTTGGAATGTCCTTAAGGATGGCGAACCTCGATCGATTTCCGGGTCAGGTGAGGACCGAGGAGGAGAGGACGGATAACATAAGCGATTGGAAACCACCACAAGGGGGCGCTTCAGTGAGGAAACACTAGTGTTGCCTTTGCGGAAGCCTTTCCTTGGAATGCGTGACGTGTATAAATTGTCCACCGCTCTCCACGTCTGCCACGTCGCGGGTACACCCTGGCACAAATGCAATTTTACCGTTCCTTTCCATTTATTAAAAAGCGCTAATCCATAATGACACTCATTCTCTATAACTAACAAAAGCCACGTTTATTCATGAACAAAGAGGCTAGAAAGGATTATATTAAGCACGTAGGCATAATATGACGCTGACGCTGGATTGAGCAAGGTTGTTTCATTTGCCTAATTCATGTTGCCTCAATTCCTCCGTCCTCGTATCTGATCCTTGCATACTTTCCTTGCGTCCTCTTTTGGGTGGAGCTAAGGAGCGACGAAAGGACGTGAGGAAAGGATGCAAGGAGTGAAAATAAGCGATTGGAATGAACCCCATGGCTGCGTCCCAATATTCTTCACTCCCCACCTCCTTTCCTCCACTCCCCCACTACCTCTCAAAAACTGCCTGAACGTTTTGAGTACGCGTAGTTGCATGTACAGTATACAATGCACCTGACGTTTTGGTGACGGTTTTCGTCGAGACATTAATCATTTGTTAATCATCAGTTGTAACCCTTTGTGATTAATATGTAGTTTAATCGGCAACATTAGATTCGGACACAAAGATCTGTTTCCAGGGCAAGGAGGAGAGGAGGTGGTAGTGGAGGAAAGGAGGGTACATTTTTCGAGTATTGGGACGGAGCCCATGTGTCAGAAAGACCCCTTACACTGTTTGGTGCTCCTTTCCCGGCTTGAAATTAACTGGATTCCTTTTTTTTATTTTGGCGGGGGAGAGGTCAAAGGTCAATGTGCTAGAGGTGAACCAGAGGCTCCTTACTTACTGCGTGAGGGCAGGCCTAGCAAGATAGCTGGGAAATGGCAGACAGGGTGAATATTTCCTATTGTGATAAGTGAATTTATAAGTATACTGTATACTATATAGCCAGTGTGGAGAAGTTATGGAACACATGCAGTTGGCACATATATGCGGTTGGTGCATAGTCTATATCATTAGCTGACTATGAACAGGAATCCACAGCACTGGGACACAGTCGGTTTTGTTGAGTGAGTTTAAGTTGGCTGGGGTTGCCTGGGTTACCACCACTGCAGTATTATTTTTTTCCCCTACATAGTATATCAGGGATCCACATGCTACCAGTTGTCATGAGTGTAAGATAACGGCTCACTTCCTATTAGCGCCATCTCTCCTGCCATATTGTGCGGCCCGCAGTGTGGAAAATGGGCTCACGGGCGAGCGTATCGGTGCTCATCGTTCAATTTTCGTCCAGCATCGATACTCCCCCCCCCACCCCCCCACCCCCTCTTCTTGTCAAGAAAGAGGCTGGCGGGAGAAATGTGTCATTTCAGTAACAGCTCTGTCTCCTGGCAACCAGTTCATTTGTTGATTTACCGCTGGCCTTGCAGAAAGGGTTTTTGAGGCACGTTGCTTTCTCGCTCGCAGAAAGGAAAAGTCTCCAGAAACAGCGGTGGTATCACATCCAGGCGCGACGCGGAGGCCTTCGCCTCAGCGGCGAAGCCGCTCGAAAGATACGGCGGGTTTATCTGTGGTAATCTCCAAAAAGGAACCCTGTACCCTTAAAGAGCTTACCCAAGGCTAAAGAAAGTCTGCGGCTGCGGAGGCGGACGTGACCTCCATTTGGAAGGGGAGAGAGAAGCGGCGTCTCGTGTACGAACGGCCGCTTGTTTGCTCACAGTCAGCCGCGATCTCATTTTATTACTTATAAATCGAGGTGGACGCATTCTCTGGTGTAATGCACATTATATTAATTTTATCCTTCTGTTCAATACTTATTTATAATTCCGGCCCTAATCCAGTTAACCGCCGATGCTGTAGCCATTTATCATTTGTTGATTATTTTATCAGTGGTAATTTTTGAATCATTTTTTTCCTTTTAGCAGTCGTAGTTGCGTCTCTCTGCTCATTAAGTTAGGACCCGCTCTGTGCATAAGTGCTTCCAGCGAGTTTAAGGGTAATTAGGCTAATGGATCGATGAGCTGTAATTCCTAATGCTTTGCTCATATTTGAACAAGCGCGAGAATGTGTTTTCTTTGGCCCCGACTGGCTGGCGAATCGGCTGGGCCGTCAACGAGGGAACGGTTTTAAGCGCATGCCATCGCGCGTTAGGGAAATATTGAGAGGAACCGGAGCAAAGCTGGTACAAACTTGGGTTTCTAGCGGGCAGGCTTCCACATGAACCCTTGCAAACATTTGCACAGTACCAGGCTAGTCTTCACTAGCTTGGTATCTCCATGACAACATGCACCTGCCTATCAGTGCCTCTTGTCCTCTAGTGCGGGGCGGGGCTGCTCTCGTCCTGGAGGGCTGTAGGGTTTGCTGGCATTTGTTACTCTACATGTAAATTATAAAAATGATTAAGGCAGTTTCAAGCTTAACTTTCCTCATCTGGTTTGAGTCTAAATTGATTCTTTGACTTGAAAACAAACGGCGTAGACTTCGACTTTTCACAACCAGGGATTGAGTCCCCTAGCGAGTCATTTGGTCATGTATATCCGTGGTGCAGTACAATTGTGCATTGTTACAATATGTAGGACCTGCGAATAGTCTATTCAAACAATTTAAACGCGTCAACCTCCGTCAATGAATGTATAACACATTCTGTGTAAAAGGGATACTTCACTTTGGTATTACAAGTAATTTTGTGGAGGCTACCCCATTGTGTTTGCGTGGCATGAATACCAGCAACATTAGCTGTCCCAGCTGACCTTTAACCACATTGCCGTTCCTCCCGGTTGTCAGTCTCCCAATTCACTGACTCCCATTAATTTTTGGGACATTGCCGAAATTACAGTTTTTCTCAATCGCTTGGATGCATTTCTGGAAACTCTAACCTCATTCTCTTAACAGTGCCTCAAAACCCCACACCATTAAGGCAATTGGCCAATACACTATTTCACTTCTCATTGTGTTCACACAGAATGCAAAACACTAAACGCAGTTGTCATAGTGTAGATGCAATCCTCATTCCACTTCGACATTCCAGTCAAAACAGATAGTTTTTTTCTCAATTGGCTATGTACATTTCCCATTCGCAATGACACAGTTGTTCATTGGGTAAATCATTGCATGCAAAATACTATGTATAATGAGCATTGTGTTTGTACAAAAGATAAGGCCAACATGATGGGTGATTGGAGTGAGTAACTTCCCTTCACACATTTGAAGAGTAACGGAGAACACATGCTGTCAATTCCATCCCACAGGTGCAAATTGTGAACACAATACTCACAAACATATATAAATGCTAAGGGTTCCAGTGCAAAAAAATAGAGCAAGAAGCAGTGTCCCCAGAGGGGCGATTGGTTGTGCAGCAGTGAAAAACAAAAAATACAAAATAAAAAAGTAAAACAACCATACTATAGATGAAAAAGATACATAATAAACATGTTTTTTCTCGTAATTTGTGTGTCCAGGAATTGTTTTACATTGACAGCAACACTATGTACACAATATCTGTCCAGTTTTGATGCAAATACTTTGCATTTTGAGTGTCAGGGTTTACGCAATGATCAGAAGGTGCTATACATTTGGTGGCATTGTTGTAGCGATTGACTGACTTAGTGTCTTTTGACGCATGTGGTTATCATTTTGATTGTTATAGTTTCTTTTGAACGGGTGGTATAGTGTTATGAAAAATGATTTTACTGTTTTGGGGATTGCACTTAGAGTTTTGGGAATGAGGTTAGAGTTTCAAGAAATGCATTCAAGCAATTGAGAAAAACTGTAATAGTTTTAAAGCACAAACTAACTAAGGAGGATAATGCATCAATGCAATGTTTTTTTCTTAAAGGTATCTGTTTTTGTGACCTTTTTACTTCAGTCCATGTTCCAGATTTGGGAGGGTTCGGGGTTTTACTCAGTGTAGTTATCCAGCTAACTAAGTAATACTGCTTCATAGTAGGCTATATAATAATGATCATGCCTGGCATTTATATAGCGCCTCAAAGTGCTTTACAATGATGAGGGGAGAAACTCGCCTCAACCACCACCAATATGTAGCACCCACCTGGGTGAAGCAACGGCAGCCATTTTGCGCCACCACACATCAGCTGAGGTGGAGAGGGAGAGAACAATTTTTAGCCAACAGGGGGATGATTAGGTGGCAGATTGAAAGGGCCAGGTTGGGAGTTTAGCCAGGACACCGGGGAAACCCCTACTCTTTATGATAAGTGTCATGGGATCTTTAATGACCACAGTGAGTCAGGACCTCGGTTTAACATCTCATCCGAAAGACTGCATCTCCTACAGCACAGTGTCCCCATCACTGCACTGGGGCATTGGGGTTTATTTCACCAGAGGGAAGACTGCCCCCTACTGGCCCACCAACACCACTTCCAGCAGCAACTTACTTTATAACCCGTTAATGAGCTGTAGGAGCCATTTACATTTTTTATGTATTATAGATTTAGATCCATTTTGTATACATTATATTTGGAAAATGTGTGCTACTTTATGGGGCACATGTAGTCCATGCAGTTTGGGGACTTATTTTTTGGTTGGTACTTTTACTTTGAAAAACGCCTCCCTGCTTTCTTGTTGTTTAAAGATGGAGACTCAGTCTGAAACTGGTGCTAACAATGGACAGGTGAAGATACCACCGACAAAAGCTTCAACCGCGTTCACTAGAACTATATTACAAGCCCACAAGGCCCTTTTTTACTTTTTAAATCTGCTTCATGCAAGCTTTGCTCTTTGCTTCGTTCGATTGGATTATCATTGCTTGCCCGCCTGCATGAAACAACCTGCCTCTACCTGCCCGCTCACCTGCCTCTACCTGTCCGCTCACCTGGTCCTGACCCGTCCCTTGCTGCCTGGCTGCCTCCACTGCATGCTGATGCTAAAAGGTATGACACACACCGCTCGGCTTGCCTTTGCTATCTGTTGAACGTGTGTCTCCACTTAAGCAAAGGTGTCTTATCGAGTGGCTATTGAAATCTGTTGACGTTTGTTTCAAAGCCAAAGCAAGCCATTTTCAGGCTTAGGTTAGCTATAAATAAAGGAGCTATTTTCAGATGGGCTACTGCGTGGAAATGCAACAAGCCTTAGTTTGATTTATTTTTGTTATGACAGGCCTACACGACTACTGTAATTATTGGTGTGCGCAGATACATCAATTACAATAAGGGACAGCTGATCTTGCTAGAATTCATGCTATGCAAATACAATGGGGTAGGCTCCACAAAGTTACTTATGTTATAGCGTACCGAACCCGGTTATCGGGCGGAAACCAGACATTTTTGTGATCAACATACGATACTGATATTATTCGGGCACATACCATTGAACATATTATATTTATTAGGTTCACAAAACGATAAGCTAACTTTTAAGCCAATAACCATGTAGATGTGACCGGTAGTTTTTTTGTTTTAACGTCTTTTAGATGAGAAAGTACTGTCAAAAATGTGGCGCCCTTTATCGGGCGGCTCTT
Organism: Synaphobranchus kaupii; assembly: GCA_029718625.1. Classification (NCBI taxonomy): domain Eukaryota; kingdom Metazoa; phylum Chordata; class Actinopteri; order Anguilliformes; family Synaphobranchidae; genus Synaphobranchus; species Synaphobranchus kaupii. Next base: position 85,293,361 of record CM056381.1, read on the forward strand.
GTAGTGCATAAACAAGCTCACGATTATTGTTGTTTTAATAATCAATTAATAGTTTATTTCATCAAGGAAGATACCGTTTGAATAACCAATATGTTGGCAAAATAGCTGGCTAACTGGATAGTTTACCTGACAGTCCGAAAGATGTCAATATTGGGTTTATTTCTTCACAAAACGATAAACTAAGTTTTAAGCCAATATTAAACATGTAGACGTGACCGGTAGTTTTTTTTTTGTTTTAGCTAACGTCTTTTAGATGAGACAGTAATGTCAAAAAAGGGGAGACAACTATCGTTTATTGGCTTAAAAGAGATAGGCTCAATCGCATTGGATTTATTTCTTTACAAAAACGATGTTAACTTTTAAGCCAATAACGTGTTTCTTTTTTCGTTTTAACGTCTTTAGATGAGACGAGACTGCCAAAGAAACGGCGCCCATTATCGGGCGGCTGTTGTAATCCATAAACAAGCTCATGATTATTGTTGTTTTAAGAATCAATTAATAGTTTATTTCATCAAGAAAGATACCGTTTGAATAACCAATATATTGGCTAAATAGCTGGCTAACAAGACTATGCAGTGTAGTACACCAGCGCAGAAGTAGAATCAGATTTCGGACATTTTTTTCACATAGGGGGCGTGATAAAAAGGCTCAAAAAATGTGTAATTATCGTTAAATATTCCTGAAAATGAGCGGATACATACCTTGTTTGGTTTGAAGTGGGTGGGAAATACTGGTTTTCTTTTTTTCGTTGGCAAATCAGCTCTCGAGGAAGTTCAAATATGGTCGAAAGAGGACGTGCCCGATAAAGGGCGCCGCCCGATAAAGGGCGCCCTGTAGCTACTGACGTGAAATCCCTTTAAATAACAATATGTTACGGAGCAAACGGTTGAGTTGTTACAAATTTGCAGAGGTGGAAGGTTCAGGGATCAGAAAGCAAAAGTCCTGCCATGCGTTTCTTCCACCCATGAACTCACTAAGCCAGCTGATTTCACTAATTAGTCCTACCTCCCGGCTGAAGAATTGTGCTAATTAGTCATTGGAACAAAATACTTGGGGAGGACTTTTACATTCTGAACTTGGACTTCCCACCTCTGCAAATTTGCCGTTTGCTTCTGGTACCTGGAGAAATGGCAACGTGTTAATTAATTTTGCTGAGAAAACGTCGGCCATTGTACAAATGAATAAACTCATTTAGATCTGTCATCGCAATGCATTTGGCCCTAATTGGCGAAGAATAGAACGGTTGGGTGTGGAAGAAATTTACCGTATTAAATGAACCTCAGCTGCAGGAAATTGCATATGCACAACTTTTCATTCAAAGATAAATTACCCTTCCACAAAGTGCATGTTTACACAGTCCTAAAAACAATTAGGGAGTGGAATTTATTCCAAAAGTATTGTGAATAAGTCATTAATTTTGAGTCGAGCACAGGAGTGTGTTACAGAACAACTTAAGAGTGACACATGCAGTGATGGTTTTACATCACAGATGTCCTCCCCGTGCGGGGCGCATGCGCGTTACTCGAGGAGCGTAGGCGTGTTGTGATTCGGTAGAGTTTATGTTAGGGAGACGCCGTATAGCATGGATATTCAATGCTGGCTCTTGAATTCAAATCTAGCCCTTGTTTTCTTTTCTCCCAGGTAATTAACTGAACAATTAGTGCTGCTAATGGGCCAGACTGTCTTCACACATTGCTCCCAGGTAAAGGGAGGGTGGAAAACCAGCAGTTATCAGCCCAAAAGAACTGTGATTTGCATAGCGGGGTCATAGCTTGCTGTGTAGTAACGGCATACACCTGAAGGGGGCGCTGTTCACCTGCTTGTCCTTAATCACCAGGTTTTGGTGGGGAGGGGGGGTGTTAAGCCACTGTGTTGGGATCTGTATTGTGTCAATTTCAATGCTGTTAGGGATGCCATGTTTGTTTTTTCTCTTATCTTGGCATTTAGTAGACGCGTGGTCCTCAACCCTATTCTTGGAGATCTACCATCCTGCAGGTTTTCATTTCAACCCTAATTTGGCACATGTAATTCTACTACTGAACAGCTCCGTGAGATCTCTAGCTGTTGAATGAGGTGTGCTTTGTTAGGTTTGGAGTGAAAACCTACCGGATGGTAGATCTCCAGGAACAGGGTTGGGGACCGCTGTAATAGATGTTCTCATCCACAGTGACTTAAGGCCAGTTCATAGTCACCAAGTATGTGCACGGATGTCCGCAGGGTCCGCACGGACCTAAATGACATCATAGCGGACCAAAAAATGGACCCTGAGTGGACGTCTGCCTAGGCAGTCCACCCAGCAACTTTTTTTATGTGGACCTCCAAGCACACCTTCTGCATACCGTAGTCTTCCATGAAGGATGCCATTGTTGTTTACAACAATGAGGGTGGGGGGGGGTGGTTGTGCGCTTTGAGTATGCTTTGAGTATGCTTTGAGTATACTCGACTATGAAAAGCAAAAGTCCATGGATAGTCTGGCAGAGTATCCATCCGCGTCCGTGTCTGCTCCCTGCTTTAAACACTCTGTAAGCACCATACGGTTTAGATTCTTTACTATCCACTTATACAGCTCGATATTTTACTGAAGCAATTCGGGTGAAGTACCTTGCTCAAGGAGACGACAGCAGCGAGGAATCAACTCCAGCTCCACATACAACGTGGCCAATTTATGCCATTATATTACGTCCCATGCACACTGCCTTAGATCATCATGCCCTATGTGAAAGTCTACTCGGCTTAGATCATCATGCCCTATGTGAAAGTCTACTCGCCTTAGATCATCATGCCCTATGTGAAAGTCTACTCGCCTTAGATCATCATGCCCTATGTGAAAGTCTACTCGCCTTAGATCATCATGCCCTATGTGAAAGTCTACTCGGCTTAGATCATCATGCCCTATGTGAAAGTCTACTCGCCTTAGATCATCATGCCCTATGTGAACGTCTACTCGCCTTAGATCATCATGCCCTATGTGAAAGTCTACTCGCCTTAGATCATCATGCCCTATGTGAAATTCTACTCGGCAGTGAAGTCGTGAGGTATGCTGTGATATAGGAATGAAACGCATTGTACCCCTTCAGGAAATGTGCCCAGTTTTTTGGCGAAACCCTTTGTGGCAACCCTTGGTGTTATTCCAACCACACCATGGTTGATGAGAGGTAACGTTCTCATTTCGCCTGATTTCTGTCTGGGGGGGGGGTGTCACTGAGGCCTGCTGATGGAAGGTGCTGGATGATTTGGGGCGGGGGGGGGGGGGGGATTTGTGAGGAAGGGGTATAGTGGAAGGATTTGGTTGTCTAACTCATGACAGAGTCATTAGGCAAATTATACTTCCTGTCAGTCATGCAGGGGCAACAGCTACAGTTCCGTCTGGAACATCCAAAGAATAAATAAGTGGGCCTAAGTAAAAACTTTAAATAAGTTAAAAAATAAAAAAAAACTTACAGTTTTTATTTAAGCCTACTTATTTATTCTCTGGATTTGTTGAATTACGGCTGGGATCCTGTGCTGTTCTGTGCATTGTGTGATGTCTTCTGTTTTGTTTTTAACCTGAGCTGCACCAAGACAAATTCCTATCAACTTCTGTTGACATGGAAATGAAGTATTGAGCTGAATTGAATTGAATAAGTACATCCCTTTTGGTCGGCTTTTTTGTTTGTTTTTTAAGTGTGTGTCTTTTTGAGAAGGAAACATGGAGAAAAGTCTCACACAAATTATAACAAATTCAGGGTTTTATTTCCAAATATTCACCAAAGTGTTTCTGCAAAGACGGCGGTGTTCCTCATTATGAAAATTGTGTTTAGAAAACAAGCTTCACTAACCTACGCATCCAGGCAGGCCTTAGATTTGTGGAGTTATCGATCTTCCAATCTGATGTTGGTAACCACAAGCCTCTGGAGGCCCAAACATGCTGCACATTTCTAAAAGGATATTAAGTGGGTGTTCTTTAAAAAAAAAAAAAAAAAAAATCTAAACAAAAACTGCCTAACTCTCCAGCTTCTGGCGGACACAGGAGAACAGAAATGGAGCAGGGAAGCCACAGGCATTCAGGCATGCAGGGGCTGATTAGTTTGTACAGCTAAACAACTCTCGAAAAGGAGAACACATTCTCGGGGCTCCGTCAGTCAGGGCTACGGACACGGTAGGCTTCATTCCGTAAAGGGAATTTCTCATGAGATTTATTCAAGGAAAACAATATCCAAAAACACATGATATATATATATATATATATATATATATATATTGTTTTTTTAAATGTGATGACTGAACTAAGATGGTGGCAGGTTGCATAAGCGTGTCAAAAGTTATTTAAAAAAAAAATTCAATTGTGTATATTTTTTGTTCTTTTTTCTAGAGCAGAGATGGGCTCCTCGTTAGACTGAACTCACTTGGCACGATCTGCGTGGACTTTTTTCAAAAGTCTCTCACAAAAACCAAATGAAACTGTATGGTCTTTAGTTTCCCAATTCTTTTGCATCAATATCATCCGATCGCATGAAGCCTATCAGAGTCTAAAACAAGCACAGTCAGCTTCTTGTTTTTTGGGGCATTTATGTCTAGTTGAGCATTTTCTTTAAAAAAGAAGACTTGTTAAGAAAGTGGAAGCTGGCAGTTTAAAATAAAAAAAATTATAATAAATTGGTCTCCTATTTATAAATGCAGATCATTATCAAAGTAACCGTGTATAGCAATTTGGCATTTTTCATAAAGTAAATTTTCCTACATCTGACAGAATCCTTTCTTAAAAATGTAATCTGATCTCCCTTTTGTAAATGCAGATCAGGTAGAAATATGAAAGTGGCCATTTGTAACGTTTCGGCTCGATAAATTAATTTTGCCCGGTGAGCTGCGGCCCTATGTTTTCCCATCTCTCATGGTGACTTCGAGCACCATCATTCCGGCTGACCTGAATTAAAGCTGTCATAAAACCCAAATCAGAACCGATGACACCGCGCACCATTAACCCGGAGCCTGTCGCAACTAATTAAGGTGTCGTCCGCAATTAAGCCGGCCCCTGTCTCAAAAGGTGGTCCCTACCACACGGTGCCAGATCGCCCCCGTCCACCCACACGCGCTCCGTCTGTCCCTCTCCCCTTAAATTATGCCTGTTCCCGGCCAATCTCCTGCCCCCATCAACATGATAAACTTCGCATTAGCCCCGGCGGCAGCGGGCGGCCGCGCTGTTTTCAGAACCCCTTTCCGACGGTCGACTAAACCGCTGCGATATTTATGAGCGCCTCTGCGATATTTATGAGCGCCTCTGCGCTTCAAGGCATCGCAAGGACACGGCTTAGACGAGCGCTGGGCCCGGAGAGGACGGGCAGGAATATACGGAACACTCGCACAGAATTACAGTGAAATATGGATCCCGGACCTAAACAAAGGGAGCAAAAAAAAAACGTAATTTGCTCTCCGCTCAAAGACGATCTAAACTGCAGAGAGACTGTGATAGAAAGTGATAGTATATCACCCAGCTCAACGCCCTTCACAGTAATTCAGTGGAATTAATCTACAGCGCATTCTCTTTCTTATTTCCCACAATTTGGGGATACCCACTTTTTGATTGTCATGTAATTTCCTATGCCCTCTCAACCACTGGCGTGCATATGCCTTTTTTTTTTTTGCTTATCTCTGAGCCTTATAGAGGAAGTGGTCTGGAATACAAAACTGCTGAGCACAGAATAAGAGACGTGGCCTTTTATCGTGACTTTTATCTGTGAAATCAGATTTAATTTATGCCAGTGTGCTGTGCGCCGTATTTATTGCTACATTTGTTGTGATTATAACCTGTGGATTGAACGCCGCAGCAATAGTTCGATATCAGTACAGTGTGATATGACAGGGTTGGAATGTGATCTCTTCACTGTTTTAATGGGAACTTTTGTGTGTCTTTGGTCATAGTTTAGCAATCATTAAAACACTGGAAAAAAAAACTTCTATTTACTGTTAGTCATAGCTAAGGACACATTTTGATTGAATCCCAGCCGTAGTGCTGGAAACCATTTAATCCAGTCAGGGGCAAAATGCGCAAGCTAACACTCATCTCTTCACGCCGCTGCGGTTAGACAGTGACCTATCAATGCGAAGGGCACAAGAGCAGGTTGACAACACCGCTAACCGTTACATTTCAAAAGTGTCAGCTGTTTGTCAAAGCTGACCTTTACCGTCCAATTTTCGACAAAGTGGAGCTCGAGTGGGGGAAAGGGGGTGGCTTCAGATGTGAATATCACCAGTTAGTCTCTTGGCCTCTCTCCATTGAAAGACTGACAACAACACAAACTAATTTAACCCTAAGCACGCAGGACCAGGCTGCGCAAGCATAATGAGGTATTGAAAAACACCAGTATGGCAATGTAGCAACATGTACCGTCTGATAACATTGCTCCAAGGTGTCTTGAATGAGCTTCTTATTGAGTCGGAAGCTAACCTAAAGGGTTCTCATTCTTGGTTAACGTAGCATAGTCATTTTGCGATGTTGCGCATGCACTCGCTGCTCTGGGTAATGCTGTTAGCCAGATCTGGAGCTGCACTTCATGTAAATCAGATGAGTGCACTTACGCATGTATCTCTTATCTCTTAAGTCTCTCTGGATGAGAGTGGCAGCTAAATTAATGTAACGTAATGCGATTCCTCGTGGCCCTGTGTCTGTATAAGCTCACATTGCAGAAGTAATATACCAATCTGATGTAAATAGATAGTTACACTTTGATGCGAGTTGCTTTGGCGCTCTGAGATTCTTCAGTAGAAATGGGGAAGATCTCCTCCTCTGCCCATACTGGGCAGCCTTTGATCTTTAACTGGGGGAAGATTGGGGTGCAAAGCTGGACGACACGGTGCCTCTGGAGGGGGTACACTGCTAAGATCAGAGGGAATGACTGATCTCTCGGGAAACCCAGCTCCTTCTTAGTTCCTGTTTAATTGTCTGGTGGCGGGTGGGCCGCCACCACGCCAATGCTCAACAATCTCTCCATGGCTGTGCGCGTGTGTGTGTGTGTGTGTGTGTGTCTGTGTGTGTGTGCGCGTGTGTGTGTGTGTGTGTGTGTGCCCGTGGTGTGGTGTGTGTGCGTGTGTGTGTGTGTGTGTGTGCCCGTGGTGTGGTTTGTGTGTGTGTGTGTGTGTGTGTACGCATGCACAAAATGCAAATGTATGTTTGTGTGGCATGTGTTTGTGGGTGGCTGTGTGTGTGTGTGTGTGTGTGTGTGTGTGCGCGATGCATATGTATATGTTTGTGAGGCATATGTCTGTGTGTGTGTGTGTGTGCGCACAGTTGGAGCCACTGTCAGCCCCGTGCTCCAGTGAGTAACATCATGTGACCTTGGCAAGTCAAAGTGGGCAGAATGTAGGGGTGCAGCGGAGTGATAGCAGGGTTAATTCATTGGCGGTAGATGGGGGGGGGGGGGAGTGGCCAATCCCGCTGTAATTTCGAGGCCGCTTTGATGTTATTTAATTAGCGCATGCCTGGCTGCCCAAACATATGGCGACACAAGGCAGCAGTATGCAAATGAGGGCCCATAATAGCATGTGACCCGCATCTCCGGGAGCTCAGCGGGCTGTTTCGAGGTCAGAAGAGGGCACCGAGGTGGATACACCCCCCCCCTTCCTCCTCACCGCCAATGTTGTGTGACGCTGTCAGCTCATTGCTCCATGACAGTGTCCCGATCGCGTGTTTCACACCCCTAGAGAGCGTTAATCCTCGCTCGTTTCAGCTGAATCGCCCGCCAACGGTTCTCTGTGATTCCCGTTGAATCTCACGCGGGGCCCCCGAATCCTACGAGCTGCATTTTTATGTATTTGTTTTTGGGCCCGGTCGCTTTGATTCACAAACCCGCTGAGAGGAGTAAAATCGGCGCATTTTATATGAACGGAGTTTTATCTGCATTCTGCGCGCTGCCAGTTGCCTCGGTGCTGACAATGCCCCTGAACGCCGGCAGTTTACAACGCCGCTTGGAGGCCTCTGAGGAAGTCTTGCATCCGGTGCCAGTTCTGCTCCAGTGCTGGTTCTGCTCCGGTGCTGTTCTGCTCCAGTGCTGGTTCTGCTCCGGTGCTGTTCTGCTCCAGTGCTGGTTCTGCTCCGGTGCAGTTCTGCTCCAGTGCTGGTTCTGCTCCGGTGCAGTTCTGCTCCAGTGCTGGTTCTGCTCCGGTGCCAGTTCTGCTTCAGTGCTGGTTCTGCTCCGGTGCAGTTCTGCTTGGGGCCTGATTTTAGTTTAGACCTTTAGCATGTGCAAAACCTTTCAGCACACGCAAAACCAATAACGTGACCAACGATTGGTCATAGTACTTGTTTTGCACCAATCGTTGGTTGCGTTATTAAATCTGCGTGTGCTAAAAGGTTTTGCCTGCGCTAAAGGTCTTCGTAAATCAGGCCCTCGGTTCAGTTCCACAGGCCCCAAAGAAAGAAAATCGTATTAAAATATAACACCAACACCGGGCAAATGAATAGTTAACGACCGTCCAGAAACCTGGCTGGCGAACAAGTAACTTCAATTATTTTTACAGTCTCCGTATGCGAAAGACTCCAGTGATTGATGTCAGAATCGCTGCTGAGACGCGCCCCAGACATTCCTTATGCAAAGTTCTGTGCGATCCCACCTGCCAAACTTCCCCTGTCTATTTCTATTTAATAAGTGGACATTTTTCATATTGTTCTGAATTGACCGAAGTGATATAGCGGGTCCTTTCACTCATTGAGATTTACAATGCCCTGACAATTCATTTGAAAAAAAAGAAGGCGCAAACAGTGACTAATAGCAGTGGGACAAGGTGAAATTCTACTCCCGCCATAAATCTGGAAAGCGGAACAGGTTGGCAGCTGATATTAGGACTCGGTTAAAACTGTCGCACCTTATCTGGGTTAACCTTGAGCTTTTCCGCTTCAAAACCTGAAAGCCTGTGCTCCTGAAAAGTAGCCGCGCTGGCACGCTCCGTCTCGCCGGGAAAAAGGGAGGCGTGTCTGAGCGACGCTGTGCAGCCCCTCCCCTCAGTGAGAACGACCGATAGTCGCGGCATCCGTCACGTCTGCGGAGACATTTTTAAGCATGTCTCTTTATCTTTTCAGTATTCTGCGAAGCTGGATATAATAACCACCCCCTCCCCCTCCACTCCAAAACCTTTTCCTCTTCCTAAATCTGAATGGTAAAATGCAGTGTCACCTGTTCACTGCCCCATTGCCTGAGGAAAAGTAATGAGGCGGGGCCGGAAGTGGCCATTTTGTGTCTCCCCGCCGTTTTCCATGCAGAGATGAGGCTCTGACCGCACGTATTGATTAAAGGCAATTTGCGTAATTTTTTTTTGGGACTGTAATTACAGGGCTGCCTAATCCCCGCGCCTAATCCCTTTGCCATTTCTCTCCTCCGAGAGAGTTGACCTCTATCAAAGATCGAGAAGACCGCCTTCTTTCAATCCGCAATTACGCTCCTGAGGCTCGCTGATAAACTCCGCCTTTTAACGGCTTCGTATCCAGGGCTGAGCTTTTTGACTCTTTACATACCTCACGCACCTTTGCCCAAGGAGTATGAACGTTTAATAAAATAAAATAAATAACAAAAATCATTGTTTTCCTCCTGTTCTACCTACAGGGGGCAGTGGTCACCTGGATAAGCCCCTTTTTTCATAGAATCTTTGCAACTCCAGTTTGCAATTACATCCACATCTATAAGCACTTTTCTTGTATTTATCTAATTTAATGAAGCCTCCTCTCTTTTACTGTAATATTGATCAATACTAAGAGCATTGTGGCTGGCTTTCCTGCATTCCATATCTCATTGCATTCATTTGTAGAAAGGCTGGGTTTTATCTTGCCTGCACCAAATATCTGTGGTGTTGCTGTCTATTGTGTGTGTTCTGGTACTTGTAGTTCCTTTTTAATACTGCACTTGTGTTTTGCTATAATTACCCTGTAATCTTGTTAATTTCACAAGCATGACAATGCCTATGAAGAAGCAGCTGTGCTTATAATGCCTCTATGAATGTATTCACAATGCAATATTTTGGTTGTTGTACATGATGCATGTATTATAATGCATGATGAATGTGTAACTGCCTGTTCCTGCCGATAACCAACCACATGATGTATTATAAGGACCAGTATGTCATATCATGATTCATTACTACTGTATTTACAGAGCCCGTATAACACTATTATTCTATAGATACTTACTGTATATAAAGCACTTACAGCATATTAAGATGACTGTTTAAAGTGAAGCAAAGACGACATGCATAAGAATGTATGATAATAACAATATAAATAATAATAATAATAATAATATAATGATAATAATGAGATTATTTATTCCTGATTGTGGCTACTGAAGATTTCCCTTGGCAATGCATACATTATATGATAATGTGGGGCTTCCATCTAGAGATGACACAAGCATCATCATGCTTGATTCTGGGCCATTGGGTGCATCATTGAACTGACAACCAGCACTTTGCCACCCAGGAGTATGTATATTATTTTGCGCATCAGCAGGTCATAATCACCATTATGAATGATAACACATCATAAATTTTATTTATATATTATTTGTTATGAACATAAATAAATAATTCTATTCTATTCTATATAGTTATTCTATTCTATTCTATAATCAT
>CM056381.1:85304453-85326953 GCA_029718625.1 Synaphobranchus kaupii
AAGTCGGAAAACATTTTCTCCCTCTACCTTTTGATCATGGTGTCGCCATATCACACTGACTCCAAACATTGCGTACGTGTGGTGTCCCATATCACACTGACTCCAAACATTGCGTACGTGTGGTGTCCCATATCACACTGACTCCAAACATTGCGTACGTGTGGTGTCCCATATCACACTGACTCCAAACATTGCGTACGTGTGGTGTGCAGGTGAGGTACACAGATTCTCTTATATTATTATACATCAGAATTTCTGCGTGGAAACTCGTTTATGCAGCGTTCTGAGGGCATTTTTCTGCTTAGCACTGTTTATACACGTGGCCCCAGATGTGTCTTCACACACATAGATCACACCCACCCAAAAACTATCAACTGAATCACATGCAAATATCCACACACACATACACACACACACACATGCAAGCACATAATTTTATGGGGATTATCAACTGAACCACACAGAAATATCCACAGATGCTGAATTGAACTGAATTCTCTTGCATAGAGATTACAGACACCGATTCAGAAGCACTCAGTAGACAGGACACAAGAGAAACACACAAGCACAGCATTTAAGCAATAAAACTATGTTTATAAATAAAAACAATTCTTTTTTTCCCCATAAAACATCGTACAGTACAGTCTGAATGAAACTCGACTGTTTATCACTATACATTATCAGATGCTAATAATTCAGAACTGGAGACATAAAAATGAACTCGGAAGAAAATAAATGAGGGGGGGGGGGGGGGGGGTGAAATGAACGTTACAATGAGACATTAAACTGTGAAGAAAAAGATACAGGATTGTTAATGTTAATGATGATGACAGATTAACAAAATAAAATAACTTGAAACTGTTGAAATGTTCTTGAGACATTGGGAGTGGGGAGAAAGAGAGAACACAAGAAAAGAGATTACGGGGGCAAGAACTCTTACAGGAACTGTTCACGGGTAGGCTGGACTTTACCCATAAAAGTACGATATTATGCTATACTTTGTTTCTACAACCACTTTCTGCACCAAGGGATTCTGCCGTATCTCTGTCTGTGTTTAAACTGTTAATACAGCCAGACTACCTGTGCCGGGTTGCTGAGACTTACACGTAGCAGCTATTCACTGCAGTCTGACGCCGATTTTTCCAGACAGCAAAACATGCAAGACTATAAATGTGAAAATGTGCTAAATCCGATTCGGCTGGCACTGGTACCTCCTGGATAACCGGCCACTGCAGTGTGCTTCAGAATTTTCCGGAAAGGTCAACCTGTGACATGGTGTGGAGGTGCGGAAGGGGGGGGGTGTTTCCATGGCAACAGCAGTGAAAGCTGGGACGCCCGTGGGAACGTGCATGTGTCCGTGTGGCGGGATACCTTAGTACACCCACCGGATTAAAACATGCAGGTGGTGAACCGCGCCTTTGTCTCCCAGGGAGACGGACAAAGACGTCAGATTGGGTTTCATTTGCACTTACGAGAACTGTGGTCTTAGCAAAGGGCTTGCTCTCCATCCCTCTCTTTCTCTCTCTCTCTAACACAGCGAGCATGCACATGCACCCTCACAGACATGCACACACACACACACACACACACACACACACGCAGACACACACACGCAGACAGACAACCTCCCACCATGTTAATACGAGGCAACGGCATGATTCGTTTGGCACTAAAATCTGCTTATTTTCTCTCTCTCTCTCTCACTCTCTGTTTTTCTAGAAAAGACAAGTACAATAAAAACAGAAGCACAAAATAACAATCATCTCAGTCAGCGTTTAGTCTTTTAGTTATTGATTTCATTCGTGTTGAAATGAGTCATTTATCCAGTCATTAAGGGTCAGAGAGAGAGGAAGAGGATCTCTTCTCCTCCCGTTCCTCCTCTTCTTCCCTCTGTTGTTCTGCGTCTCCCCTCATCTTTTTTCAGTTTTTACAAAAAAGTAAATGTTGTGGAGGGAGTGGGGCCCTGCCCAGGGATGGGGTGGGGGGGGTCAAGGGTCGGGGGTCGGACACAGAATGGGAGACTCAGAATGAATGAAGAGAAAAGCCGTCAAAAAGACCCTTGAGGGGCTAAAAAAAGATGAAAAAATAAATGTTGGAGGAAAATGTGAAATGAGCCACTTTTGATTCCCGTCTTCTTCACTGAAGAAAGTAGCAGAGGGCAGCCCCATAGAGGAGGGATTCGCCTTCCTCTCCCTCCCTCTCTCTCCCTCTCTCCTTCCATCTCTCTCACTCTCTCTCCCTCCTCCTCCCCGCTCCAGGAAGTGTCCACACCGCCCCCCCACACACACTTCCTCCCAGGTCACATGACGTCCACAAAGAACTCGCTGGGGTTCCCCATGGCGATGCGGAAGGACTGGCGGGAGGCGGTGAGCTCGGGGGGCATCGAGGCCAGGTCTCGTCCCGGGGGGGGAGCCGGGCGGGGCCTGGGGAGGGGGGAGGGCAGGCTGGGGCTGGGCGGGGGGGGAGGGCGGGCTGGGGCTGGGGGGGCAGGCCGGGGGGGCCGTACATCAGGCTGTGGGAGTGGCTACTGCGGAGGCTGTGGGCGCTGCGCTCGCTAGCGGGCGCCGCCGAACGCTCGCTGGGCGTCTTCTCTCGTCTCTGCTCCGTCTCGCTGCCGCTGCCCCCAGATTTGGACTCGGCCCCCGCGGCGCCCGCGGCGCCCACCTTCGCCTCCTTCTTCCCCCCCCCGCTGCGGTTCGAGCCGCTGCTGCGGCTGCCTGTGAAGCGGATGGGAAAAACACGGGGCGTGATCGATTCACATTCTCCTCTCCTCTGCTCTCTCTCTGTGGGAAACTGCTTTACAATGCAAATCACTGCATATAAAAAGCTCAGGTATACATCAGTGTCAATTAGCGTACAGATACCGTGGTGTGTGGAGACGTATGTGCACGTAGGCAGAGGTATGTAAGGTATGTGTGTGTGTGTGTGTGTGTGTGTGCATATATGTATGTGTGGTGTGTGTGTATAAGTACATGTACAGTATATGAGTTTGTGTGTGTGTGTGTGTGTATGTGTATGTGTATATGAGTTTGTGGGGTATGTGTGTGTGTGTGTGCATGTACGTGTATATGAGTTTGTGGGGTGTGTGTGTGTGTGTGTATATATGTGTATATGAGTTTATGGGGTGTGTGTATATGAGTTTATGGGGTGTGTGTATATGAGTTTGTGGGGTGGGTGTGTATGTGTGTGTACGTGTATATGAGTTTGTGGGGTGTGTGTATATGAGTTTGTGGGGTGGGTGTGTATGTGTGTGTACGTGTATATGAGTTTGTGGGGTGTGTGTGTACGTGTGTGGTGTGTGTGTGTGTGTGTGTGTGTGTATATATGTGTATATGAGTTTATGGGGTGTGTGTATATGAGTTTGTGGGGTGTGTGCGTACGTGTGGTGTGTGTGTGTGTGTGTGTGTGCGTGCACAGTCTGAGTCTCACCTTCGCTGTGCTGACTGCCAGCACTCCCTCCCCCCGCGGGGGTAGCAGTGAGAGGGATCATGCAGGTTCTGTGGGCTGGGGTTGTAGGGGTGGGGGATGGGGTACTGGTAGGGGAAAGCCAGGGGCCACGGGGCCACACCAGGGTGGGGCAGAGGGGCCAGGGTGTCCTGGTCAGAGGCTCCACTGGAGCCGTCGTGGTCGTGCAGGGAGAGATTAGCCATGTCTGGAGAGAGAGAGAGAGAGAGAGAGAGGGAGGGGGAGAGAGGGAGGGGGAGAGCCAGGGGCAGAGGTAAAAATAGACAGAGAGAAAGAAAGAGAGAGAAAGAGAGAGAGAGAGAGAGAGAGAGCAGGGACAGAGCGACAGGGAAAGAGGGAGAGAGTGAGAGAGAGAGAGAGAGAGAGGGGGAGAGTCAGAGGTAGAGAGAGTGGAGGGAGGGAGAGAGAAAGAAAGAGAGAGCAGGGACAGAGGGACAGGGAAAATGGGAGTGAGAGAGAGAGAGAGAGAGAGAGAGAGAAAAAGAGAGAGGAGGAGAGCCAGGGACAGAGGGAGAGAGTAGAGGGAGAGAGCGAGAGAGAATATAGGAGGGAGAGATACAAGGACAGAGGGAGGGAGGGAGGGAAAGAGACAGTGAGTTTGAGGGAGAGAGGGAAGGAGGGTAACGAGAGTTGACATTGAGAGTCTGTTCATTCGCAGAAAATTCAAAGGTTGCGAGCAGAGAATGCTGCCCCTCAGGCCACAACCCGCAAACACAGTCAGAGCAATCGTGACAAACGGACAGAGGGGGGGGAGGACAGGCGGACACTCACTGCCGCGCAGGTCTCCGAAGATGTAGTAGCACTGCTCGGAGAAGGTGATCTTGTTGACGGTGTGTGGCGGATGTAGCCGGCCTTGAGCAGGTTGCTGGCGTATTTGCGGGCTTCCCGTCGGTCCGTGAACCCTTCCACGTGATGAAAGAGCCAGTCCACCACGTCCGACCCTGGGGGTTGCCGAAGCATACGGACGACGCCTTATAACGGCGTGCACACTGTAGCTTACAACATCGCCGTTTGTGCGATATACAACACACACGGGAAGTGGGCCCTATTTCAGCGAAGTTAGCGCAAACGTGCTTGGCGCTACTGGAATTGCTAATTTTGTCCGTCACAAACAGAATATATTTTTGCCCAGACAAACAAACAGTACCTTTGAAGGCCCTGAGGGGATGCTAACAGACAGACAGTACTTATGACGGCGTTGGGGATGGTAACAGACAGACAGACAGAGAGATAGTACCTATGACGTTGTTGGGGATGGTAACACAAACAGACAGACAATACCTATGAAGGCGTTGGGGATGCTAACAGACAGACAGTACCTATGAAGGCGTTGGGGATGCTGACAGACAGACAGTACCTATGAAGGCGTTGGGGATGGTGATCTTTAGCCACATCCGATCTCGCACCTCCAGTCCTGACTCTGGGGAAGCCATCGCCTTGGCAATGGTTGCCATGTCACTGTGGATGGACAGGTGGAAGTCGTCGAACCCTAGGAGACCAGGAGGGAGGACAGTGAGTCAGTCAAACACAATAAAGACAGACAGACGGCCCGGAAGCAGATACTAATACTGTGTGTGTGTGTGTGTGTGTGTGTGTGGGTGTGTGAGAGTGGGTGTGTGTGAGCAGGTATGTGTGTATGTTGGTGTGTGTGTGTGTGTGTGAGAGTGTGTGTGTGTTTGCTCTCCTGAAGCACAGTCACAGAGAGGCAGGATGTATGGTATATGGGCGTGGCTGGGACAGGAAGCAGTCAGCCATGGCAGTGTGGCAGGACGATTGGCGGCGGGGCCTGTGGGTGGGTGGGGGAGTGGGGGTTTGACACTTACTCTCGGTCTCAGGGATGGAGCTGGTGATGGAGGAGCTGGTGGAGGTGATGGTGCTCAGGGAAGGGCTCATACCGTACACTGGGTACGCCCCCGTCATGGCCGCAGTGTGGGATACCCACGCAGCAGGGTCTATGGGCCGGATCGGCTCACCTGCACAGAGACGGGGGGGGGGGGAGGGGGGTCAGTGTGAGGAGGACAGACCGAGGTTCTGAGGATAACGACAGGACAGTGAAGAAAAACAGCAAAGTAAACACACATAAACACACACACACACACACACACACACACACTATTAACACACACACACACACAACTAACACATACACACACACTACTAACACACAGAAACACATGAATATACACACCCACATACACGCTACTAACACACAGACACACATGTACACACACACACACACACACACACACTACTAACTCATACACACATACACAGAAACACAGACACAGAGACATACACACTCAACTACATTCACAGCCAGAAATCAACATTGAGACAAGAGAGAGAACAGTACATAGAAAAACAGACTAAATGTAATTGCATTACAGTTTGTAAATAACTGCCTGCTTGCCTTCGTTTATCTCTTTCTTCCCAAGGCAAAGAGAAAACAGCATAGCAAAAAAAACACTACATTTAAGAAAAAACAGCCCACAAACACACACGAAAAGCACACGCATGCGCACGTACAGAAAGACAAACGGGAGAGGACAGACAGACATGGTAGGCAGACAAACGGACAACAGCTATCCTCCACAGTGCAGCCAGGCAGAGGGACGGGCTCCAATAAGGTAAAGATCTCAGGCAGGGGGAGGAGACAGGCTGAGAGAGACAGAGGAGGTGATAGGGCGGAAGGGAGATTTGGGGAGGGGCTGAGAGACAGATGGGGGGGGTGGAGGGGGGAGGGTACGTAAATGCAGCACCAGCGTGGTACCTGTTTGAGTGGGGCAGTACGTCATATAGCTCAACTCTATGGATCAGGAGGGAGGGGGGAGGGAGAAGAAAGTTACACCGAGGAACACCCCCGCACACAAACACATGGTGGCGTGTGCCACATTGAGCATTCCACGCCATATATGGTCAAAGGGGGAGGAGAATGATAAGGAGGTGGAGATACAGTGGATCAATGCTGAAGATTTATGGGGAGGGGTTTGGGGGGAAGGGGGCGGGGCCAGGAACACTCACTCCGGGGCAACGTGAAACAACTCGAGGGTTGGGATCCCAGCACTTTGCCACCGTCAGGGTGATGGGACTGCCGACACAGAGAAACAAACAGCGTCAAAGCACAAACGCTACCAACACACCTAGAATCAGCACGCTTTGCTGAATTGAACTGAAGTCATTTGAGGGACTATGAGATAATGCAGATATGCTTAAACTGCTGAACAGACCTGGGCCGCGTTTCCCGATAACGATCAATCTTAGGGTTAAGTACGATTTCTACGAGCGATTCTACAAAGGCTCTTTGATTTGTAACACACGTTTCCCGAAACAGTTCTTAAAGCGTGAACGCGCAGTCACCTCTTAAGAGCTACTTAAGCAGAGGTGTAAAATCCGGGTTCAGAAAGTAAAAGTCCTCCCCAGTATTTAGTTCCAATCACCTGGATTTTCTCATTTGCATAATTCTTCAAACAGGAGGTAGAACTAAGTAGTGAAATCAGTTGGCTGAGTTCATGGGTGGAAGAAAGAAATAGCAGAACTTTTACTTTCGGACCCCTGGATTTTACACCTCTGTACTTCTGTCTGTGGTGCTGCTGATACGGGAGGGCAATAGATTGGGAGACGCAAACCCCATTGTGATGCCCAATACATGGCCGGTTAGGCATGTCAACGTCTCGTAGAAAGTTTCTTTTTAAATAAAAATATTTTTCCCACTGATTTTACTTGTCTCAATCTTATTTATTTATAGGGCTATTTAAGGAATGGCTTTTATGGGTAATTTCCAAATATATAAAAATAGGTAAATTAAAATAAACATAAATATTTTTTGCATCTAACATCACTTAAAAAAAACACAATCTGTGGTTATGGTAACCGTGAAATGTAATGAACACTAACACAAAAAAAGTATGTGATTAATGGGCTTCTAAAACGCACTTAACCGTCTACGACTGGTCGGGAGTAATCGTTAATCTACGAGTGTTTCTAAGGGCATCGTAAGTCAAGATGCTTTTTGGGAAACGCACCCTAAGTTCAAGAAGCTTCGTAAGAAGGGTTTTACGTCTTAGCCTTACGATGCTTTTGGGAAACGCACCCCTGGCTGGTGCATTCAAACACAATTATTACAGTGTAATCAAAATAAATTAAAATTTATTATAGAACTGTAACTAAAGGGTCATTTGTTACTCTCCGCACGGCTCCCACTGGTTTAAATGTACGTGTCCGTCTGTCTGTCTCACCCTGGCTTGTGTACGATCTCCCTCAAGACCCGCACGGCGTCATCGTTGGTCATGTTTTCAAAGTTGACGTCGTTCACCTGCGAGATGGGTACAGAAAGAGAGAGAGAGAGAGGGAGCGAGTGTGATGGAGAGAGAGAGAGAGAGAGAGAGATTGAGTGTGATGAGAGAGAGAGATTGAGTGTGATGGAGAGAGAGAGAGAGAGAGAGTGTGATGGAGAGAGAGATTGAGTGTGATGGAGAGAGAGAGATTGAGTGTGATGGAGAGAGAGAGAGAGAGAGAGTGTGATGGAGAGAGAGAGAGAGATTGAGTGTGATGGAGAGAGAGAGAGAGAGAGAGAGTGTGATGGAGAGAGAGAGAGAGATTGAGTGTGATGGAGAGAGAGAGAGAGAGAGAGTGTGATGGAGAGAGAGAGAGAGATTGAGTGTGATGGAGAGAGAGAGAGAGAGAGAGTGTGATGGAGAGAGAGAGAGAGATTGAGTGTGATGGAGAGAGAGAGAGAGAGAGAGTGTGATGGAGAGAGAGAGAGAGATTGAGTGTGATGGAGAGAGAGAGAGAGAGAGAGTGTGATGGAGAGAGAGAGAGAGATTGAGTGTGATGGAGAGAGAGAGAGAGAGAGAGTGTGATGGAGAGAGAGAGAGAGATTGAGTGTGATGGAGAGAGGGGAGCGAAAGGAAAAAGTGCTGAAACCACGCAAAGATTCCTGTAGTTCTGTCAGACTTTCCTCTGATAAACTACAAGACCCAAAATCCAACTCTCTGACCCCCGCCCCCGACGCCCACCTGCAGCAGCATGTCTCCCGGCTCGATGCGTCCGTCAGCCGCCACGGCTCCTCCCTTCATGATGGAGCCGATGTAGATGCCCCCGTCACCCCTCTCATTACTCTGCCCGACTATACTGATGCCCAGGAAGTTATACTTCTCTACAGAGAGAGAGAGAGAGAGAGAGAGAGAGAGAGAGGGAGAGAGGGAGAGAGGGAGACACAGGGGAAGATGGGAGGGATAGATGGGGAGGATGGGAGAGAGGGAAAGTCGGGGGAAGGTGGAGTTCATTATTATAAATTTTTTTTGGTTTTCATTAATCTATTTTTTAAATGTATTTCTTGTCATGAAAAACAATTAAAGTATGTATGATGTAGTTGATGATGTCACTGTTCATTCTAATAGATGGAAATGATCGCTTTGGCAACGCTACACCGATGTGTGGTCACGCCAATAAAGAGAGGCGGTGAGAGGCTGCTGAAAAACAGTCTTACCTACGCCACAAATTCAAGGACTTTTCAAGTCCTTTCACGGTTCAATTCTCCCAAACTCAAGGACCCATAAGAGGCTGTGCGCTTTTGTCACGAATGTTGCAGACCATCAACAAAGCAATATATAAATCTCCTCAAAATCCGTGAAAACAAACGCTGTGAATGCACGATCACGATTGGCTCGTTCAAACCTAGTCCAAAACCCAAGCTTTAACAGTTGATCACCAAGACCTCTCGTTAAAAAATTATAAGTACTTTAAAGTATCTCTGTCAAAATGTTATTTCAAACTGTTTTGGTAAATTTGAGTACTTTTCGTTCAAGGGTCTGGGAACCCCTGGAGCAGACAGGAAACAGACAGACAAACAGACGTACTCACCCATGTTTAAAGTGACAGTGATGATGTTCAGTGACATGGTGGAGTCTGTTATACTGCTGAACGAGGACGACTGGAGAGACGAGGAGAGAGTGAGCGAGGAAAGAAAGGAGAGAGGAGAGAAGTGCGTGAAAGAGAGAGAGAGAGAGAAAGAGAGGGGGTGAGGAACACACATTTATACAACAATAACAGCGGACAGCAGCTTTGTGTTTCTCTGTGACCGCCAGGTCTCACCCTCTCCATGCGCGACGCCTTCGGTTTCCGTCGGCGACGGCGATGTCGCCTCATCAGGCGGGAAGAGCTGCCCTGTTCCGTGGAGCTGCTGAACCTGAGGGAGGGGCATTACATCACTCCCACTGTGACGTCATTCTCATTGTGACATCACTCCCATGAAATCACATGATTATCTCAGTCAAGCACTGCAGATTCTGCAGTCCCTCTATCTTTATACCTCTCTCTCTGACACACACACATATACACGCATCCTATAGATTAATATAGGAGTGATACAATCTCAGCTAGTGCTGAGTTTGCTCGGTTTTGGTTCGGGGCCAGTACCAATCCAGAGGCCTCACCGGCTGGTGGAGTCGTCATCCTCAGAGTCGAAGAAGCTGGTGGACTCCAGCTCGCTGCTCATCACCGTGGAGGCGCTCTCGTACCCGCCCGGCTCCGCCCGTCGCTCCGGCCTCGAGTGACCATTCATCCTCCCACCTGTAGAGGGCGACAGAGGCCGGCAGGCACAGGGGGGATAAGCACAGAACCAGACTTACTGGCAGAGTGAGGCTGTGTCCGAATCAACGCCCTTCTATTCTATTGAGTATGCTAATTGAGTACACTGATGAGAAAGCTGTTAAGTAGGTGAAATGTTCTCTAAATGTAGTGTGCTTAAAATCCCTGTATGATATACTTATTGCCGGGTTTTCACTGATAATCGTATGGGGGATAATTTGCATACTGCATGACATGTCACTAAATGGAATGTAGTAAACAGTACAAAGTATGCTAGTACACAGGACACAGTAGATAGGGCTCTGATCCGGACACAGCCTGAGAGAAAGATGAGTGCGGTCAGACACACACACAGAGAGACTGAGGCAGTATCTCACCGTGTTCATGAGAGTCTTTCCTGCGCGGCCTCTCCTTCTCTCTCTCCTTCTCTCTCTCCCTGCGCAGTGAGACCACTGACTCCGTCTCCGTCTCTGTGTCCAGGTTGTCCTGACTGCCAACAGCATTCGCACTGAGTGAGCGAGGGAAAGATCAGAGAAAGAGAGAGGGGAAAATAAGAGGGAAAACCACTGACTGTCATTTCACATGATTTCTTGGGAGATGAAAATCTATAGAGAACCGACACACACGGGTCCTGCCCTCCTCCTCTCTGTGACACGCAGCTTAAAGGTTGTATCAGCGATTTTGGGTGGAAACATAAATGATCACATTCATCTGATTTTTCCTCACGATCCGCTAGCTGCCCGCCCCATAAGCAGGCCGTCAAAAAACCGCGTCTCTGTAGGCAGCCTATGCTCCGAGATCGTACACAAAAACAAATGGTACTACCAACTACTCAAAACCAAAATAAACAGTATTCCAACCAATCACAATGATCTGCACAAACGCTAATACTCTTATCTCGCTGAAATCTTGACGGATTTACAAACGGTTTGGTTTCTTACAAACGTTATTAACGTGGTTATAATTCTGGATGCTTGAACACTATTTTTTTAAAACATAACATAATTATTCATAAGTATGTTTGTTTGGGATTTCGCTTCAGAAGTGACGTCACGTTTGTGCAGATCATTGTGATTGGTTGGAATACTGTTTATTTTGGTTTTGAGTAGTTGGTAGTACCATTGTTTTTGTGTACGATCTCGGAGCATAGGCTGCCTACAGAGACGCGGTTTTTTGACGGCCTGCTTATGGGGCGGGCAGCTAGCGGATCGTGAGGAAAAATCAGATGAATGTGATCATTTATGTTTCCACCCAAAATCGCTGATACAACCTTTAAATGCTCTGTAATGCGTTTGTCCACTGAGGGAGTGCCTACTGGGCGCAGTGCCTACGCTTCACCACCAGAGGGACCGTATGCCCAGTTTCCACTCAGTGTCCCATTAGTGTGGATTCACACACAGGCACACACTCAAAAGTGGGAGAGAGAAAGCAGGAAGTACACGCCGACAGACAGGAAGGACCCCAGAGGACAAACACACAGACAGACAGACAGACAGACAGGTGCAAACAGAGAGATAAGAGACAGTGACAGACACAGTCCAAGGGGAGGTTGAGACGAACAGGCACAAACACACACACAAACACATATACACACTGATGGGCTCGGAGTTTTGTCCTTAAGAGAAGTTCAGCACGTGTGTGTACTGATCAATGATTAATTGTAGCAGTTGAGGGCTGATTATCAGGGCTTTGGTTGTAAATTGTATGGCAGGAGGGCAAAGGTCGAGATTGGACAGACCTCTGCCCTCCCTGACCGGACAGCTAGGTGCCTCGGGCAGGATTAATGGCGTGTAATAGTGTGTTGTTGTCATTCTGGAACAAAGAGATATGCCCTCACGGATAATACGGACATGTGCGTGGAGTTAAGGCCTCCGAGGGTATTTAAGCCTGATTAGACGAGCAGTGTTTTGAAGGTGGCTGTACCAGTGTTTTCAGTGTTTATTGTCTTGGTGAGTTCCTGCATTGTCCCAACTTGGATTACAAGGAAAGAAGCTTGGTCATAACAACACACACACGCACACACGCACATGGACTCACACAAACACACAGGCACGCAGGCACACCTACACATGCATACACACACACACACACACACACACACGGACTCACAGACACACACACACACGCACACAAACACACACACGCACATGGACTCACACAAACACACAGGCACGCAGGCACACATACACATGCACACACCACACGGACTGACACAGACACACACATGGATTCACACAGACAGACACACACACACACATGGACTCACACAAACACACAGGCGCGCAGGCACACACACATGCACACACACACGGACTGACAGACACACACATGAACTCACACAGACAGACACACACACACACATGGACTCACACAAATACACAGGCACGCAGGCACACATACACATGCATACACACACACACACACACACACACACACACACACGGACTCACAGACACACACACACACACACACACACACACACACGCACGCGCACACACACACACACACACACACACACACGCACACACACGCACACACACACACACACACACACACACAGGCACGCAGGCACACACACACACACACACACACACACGGACTCACACACACACACACACACACATACACACACACACACACACACACAGGCACGCAGGCACACACACACACACACACACACGCACATGGACTCACACAAATACACAGGCACGCAGGCACACATACACATGCATACACACACACACACACACACACACACGCACATGGACTCACACAAATACACAGGCACGCAGGCACACATACACATGCATACACACACACACACACACACACACACGGGAGTGCAGTACTGACTGGAAGGAGGGGGGTCTGGAGTCTCCGATCCCTCCGGTCCTCTCCAGAGGTGGGGGCAGGTCCACCTGGCTGTCCGCACACACAGAGCCCCCGTCTGAGTGGGAGCCATCCCGCTGACACCAGCTAGAGACAGACAGACAGACAGACAGACAGACAGTGAGACACAAGCCCCTCACATGCTGGAGTTTAAAGAGAAACAACATCAAAGTTTTTCTGAATTTATTTTTGATTCATTTTCACACTTTTCAGTTTGCACATTAATAACTAGTGCTCACCCCCCCCCCCCCCCTCCATCCCCCCCCCCTCCATCCCCCCAAAACACCCCCCACACCTCTCCCCCACAGCCCCCTCCCCCAGACTCCACCCACCCACCACCCCCAGTCTAACAACAGCCACCCATATCAACCCAGTCAGTCCACCCTTGTTTTAAAAAAAATCTTTTTGCTTAGGTCTTTTTACAATGATAATAAAAATACCTGCGTATTAAGGAGTGTGGCTATACGAGCGTGATCAGTATAGATAAACATTTTAATTAAATGTGCAGACTCTTTTAGAGCTGAAGTATACGGCTTTACTGGATAGTTCCAGATAGATCACATAATGTAAACTCAACTGCACGATTACAATAATCTGTGTGTGTGTATACGGTATGTGTTTGTGTGTGTGTGTGCATATGTGTGCGTGTGTTTGTGTATGTGTGCGTGTGCATGGGCGTGTGTGTGTTTACATAGAGAAGTGTGTGTGAACTTCTGTCTTTGTGGTGGTGGGGGGGGGGCAGAAATGTGATATATTTGATCTTTAATGACTGTCATTAGACTGAACACATTGAGGGAGGCAGACAGACAGACACATTGCCCCCCCCAACCCCCCCCACTCCAAAACCAATCAAGGAAAGCAATGCCTGCCTTTGCTCCACTGGCCCCTCCCCCTTTTTTTATTCAATCTCCTCATTACAGGCTGATATTTTGGGCGTGTTGTAAAGAATCCTGTGATTCCAGTTAGCTAATCCAATCTGCCAGGTCAACCAGGACACTGTTTTCTTTCTCACTGTTCAACAGCTGTGTGGAAATGAGAAGGGAAAAAAAACTGCCATGCGATTCCCCATTCTGCCCACCAGGGGGCCTGGTCTATTCCGTGAGAGGTTCCAGAACCACAGCTTTGAGAGTTTCTTCCACTAACGGTTCCAGGAGTATCCGACCGCGCGTTAAAACGCTGCCAAGCCAACGGTCGCAGGAGCGCCGTGTTCATGAATCCCACTTTGAATTCCCTGGACGGGCACGTCGGAATGTTGGAAATCTGTGTTTTATGGCTGAAGGGATTCGGCAGGAAATGACGGAAACTACTCCTCTTCCTCTCTCTCCAAGAGGAAGACCCGCTGAGACCCACTTTTTTTTTTTCAGGTAGTGAGAGCGAGTGTGTGAAAGTATGTCTCTTGTGTGCGTGGGTATTTTTTAAAACTGAGTGCTAGGCTTTTTCAGAGCCTTGTCTGTGTGTAGTGGTGATTAGACTCCTCCTGCCTGGCTCATTACTGTGTGAGGTAAGGGTGGTGTAGTGATTCAGTTTTCTCAGTTTTTTTTATTTTTTTATTTTTCACATTGTGAAATAAGTGTCAGTTTAAGTGCATCTCTCCTTCCTCCCCTGTTTTGGTTTTTAACTGGTTTTTAATCTATCTGCTGGGGAGCTGGGGACTATCTTTCTCCCTATTCACCTCCTCCCGCCCTCTCTCTCTCTCTTTATATTGGTCTCTTCCCTCTCTTCCTCTCCTTCTATTTTTTTGAGCAGATATCAGAAACCTTGCAATCGCACACATTCTCAGCTACACACACACACCCACACACACACACTTTGTCCAGGGTGTGGAACTTTGTTTTGGGGGCTTGCACTCGACCAGCTGTGCTGTAATTCACAAACACTCTCTGGCAATTTACCACAGTGCCACTCCAGAGAGAGGGACAGGGAGGGAGTGAGAGAGGGAGGGAGAAAGAGAGAGGGGGGAGGGAGAGAGAGGGAGAAAGGGAGGGGACAGAGAGAGGGAAAGAGAAAGGAGGGAGAGGGAGAAAGAGAGAGGGGGAGAGAGAGAGAGAACAGAGACAAACAGAAATAAGAGACAGATTCGTCACTTTGATTTACCACCCTGAGATACTTCATTGTCTTGTCTTATTAAAGTCAACACAGACTGTGTCTGTGACTGTCTGACCATAACTCAATGTGATAAGTGCCGCAACGCAAGTGCTCTGCTTGGCAAATTCTTAACTGACGGCAGGGACACACAGCGGAGACAGAGAGAAAGAGGGGGGCAGCGGGCCGGGGGGGGGGGGGGGGGGGGGGGGTGTAGCAGGGACTCACCCAGGACACCACTCTTCCGTTGAAACATGGCAGTTTGGCATTGTCATCCGAAATCTCCTCCTTCACCACCCTGAGAGAGAGAGAGAGAGAGAGAGAGAGGGGAGAGAGGGAGAGAGAGAGAGAGAGAGAGAGGGAGAGAGGGAGAGAGGGGGTGCATAAGCAAGGAGAGGACGCCCCCTGACAAACACTTGACCCCCATGAACCTGAATCCTACACACCGTTACACTTCTGTTTGAGTAGAAGTCCAATTTTTTAGTTTCCCAATCTACCACGTAACCGACCATAAACACACCATTAACACCCTAACAAAAAAATACAGCTCGTTAAAAATTATGCAATTTAATCTGACAGGAGAGCTTGTGACATAGTGGCTATACGAGGCTAGAGGAAATAGATTTAATATCCTTTACTTTGACAAGCAATTTGTCTCTGCAAAGGAGTTTATTCGTAAGTCAAAGATAAGGACAAATGTTGACCGAATCCAGGCCTAAGTGTGTCGCCAGAAGTGATTGGATCCAACAATATTCAACGTCAAGGAATCGGTTACAATGCAAGAAGGAATTTCAGTCTCTTCTACATAATGAAGAGGTCAAATGAACCCTTCTATGCATTATTTTCACTCCAACAAAACAAGATTCAGCAAAGACTAGCACTGTTGGAGTAGTACTGTGAGACCTGGGCTCTGGCAGTAAACAAAAACACCAAAATAATGATTCTCTTCAAAAAGTTTTCATTACAAGAAAGTCAGAGCTCATGGAAGTGGATATAGAGGAGCACAGGTCATAAAACAGGGCATAAACATAGAAATTGTCTGGGAAGGCACTAAAATTGCACACAGGACATGCTGTGTCTTAAAAAAGGAGATGTGACATCTGATATTCCTCATTTACAAGCTAGTCAACATTAACCATTAACGGTCAAATTAAGGAAGCGTGTGTTTTCTCCATAAATAGCCACATCTGCCACCTGCAGACCGGAATTATGGGAAGAGGAGCATGTGATTCCACGGAGAATGCACTCGGCAAACCAAGCAGCTGTCCGTCTAACGCGGCTTCAGTAACAAAGGAGCTGAATCATATCACTTCAGTACCCCCCCCCCCCCCCAAAACGGAAGTAGATCGCCACTGGAGGGGGTACTTCTGAAACTTCTCTAAGCTATGTTCTGTGTATAATCGCCCAGCTAATGCTCCTGCTGTCATTCCCCACTTTTCCTTTGTAATTCATGTCAATAAAGCTTTCTGAATTAGAATTTGAGGAGAAAGGAGAGAGGAGGGAGAGGTGGGGCGTGGTTTGGCCAACAGGAAGACGTGAACACACAGTCACAAGAGTCGACACAAACAACAGAAGCAAACAGCACCTTATATCTCTGGCACCCGTGCACAGACAAGAGACACACACACACACACACACACACAGCGAGGGAGGGACATAGGCAGGAATCAAATCAAACCGTGTGACAATAAAAATCTTAACGCGTGCCCGATACGCCCCCCCCCCCCCCCCCCCCCCACCCACACCTCTCCCAGCTGCTCCCCGACGGTGGCGCTGACCTCCCCTGACCCCATTACCATAGTAACAGTTTCCATGGGTTCAGGTTCAGCCAGACAAGTAGGAGACGCAGCCATTGAAAAGCAGTTATAACAAACTGAATCTTAATGTTATTCATGATAACGATTCCCATATATATATATATATATATACAGTATATATATATATATACAGTGTATGCAGTATATATTACATTGTGCTAACTGACAACAGAATGCAAAGAAAGTCATTTCAGGTTCAAATCCCACTCAAGGACAGAAATAACAGTGCAGTCCATCTCCATTTAAAATGTATAGGCCTCTCACGTTTTGGATTCCCTGCCAAGAGTTCAGTGGGCTACTCATTAATAGCCTAACTGAAAATAGAGCCTCTAATGGGCAATTCCTCTAATTAACTTATAAACCTGTGGTGGTGTTCTTCAGTTTGGCTGCTTCACTGATAAAGATCTTTAGCATAGTATTTTCTCAGAAATGTGTGGCATTTTACTAATATATTTACTCTTTTATTTTGATCTGAGAACATCAGTTTTTAAGGTAAAGTTTCTGAAGTATGAGTGAAATCCATTTCTATTTAAAAGGGGCAAATCGACACTCACATATATTTTACTGAAGGACTTACACAGACATGGTTCTTGTAAAAGTGCATTTTTTTGAGGGGCTCCCAAGTGGGGCATTAAGTTAAGGTACTGACACGGTTTGGTCATGTGACCACAGAGGTCAGGATTCGGTCTGGCTCAGACGCAATGGCCAGGCTGTGTCAAATCTCCCTGTGTCCACCAGACTCAATGGCCAAATACGCCTTTGAGGCTGTGCCAGGCCTGCCTGTGCTGTAAATCTCTCCCTCCCTCCCTCCCTCCCTCCCTCCTTCCCTCGCTTCCTCCCTCTGTTCCCAGGGCCTACAACTCCTTTTCCTCGTCTGAATTAGAAATCAACGCTGAGAAACTCTCAGCAGCCAACCCCGGCTCTTTACTGATGACAGACTGATAGACAGAGAGACGGGCCTGAGTCTGAACCATGAATATAACATTCCCTCCATCCCTGTATTTATCTCCCTCTCACACTCTTTCTCTCTCACACGCCCTCTTCCTATCCTTCCCTCTCTCTTTCTCTCTCTCTCACACACACACACAACCACTCTCACACAAGACACCCTCCCCACTGTTGAACACACACATGCTTTCAATTCCAAATTCAAATTAAAGTCAAGGTTTACAACTTAAGTCATTTAGCAGACTCTTTATTCGCAGGAAGGAAATAAATTTTGACGTTGCCAAACGCACAGACCAATGCGCTTAAACGCCATCCAAGGCCAATAGGAAGAACACGGGGAGGTCGATTTGACCCTCTGTCACGTGTCAGCATTGGCGCGCACTGGGACACAACGAATATGAGCAGACGCACGTGTCCGGGCAGCAGCCCACGTTGTCCGAAGATTGATTCATTAGAATAGCCAAGGGATTAGTCACATGTTTGTGGAAGAACACAAAGGACCAACCTGGATGATTTATTTCTGTCGGGCCGCTGCTGGCAGCCGATGGTGCATTCCTTTTAGGCTCTCCCGGTTGCCAACAACAAACTTACATTTGGCACACTGGTAGAAATGGCACAAGGCAAACACTGTGTAAACACCGGGCCAACGTTGTGGTAACACTGGGCCAACATTCGATCAACATTAGGCCAACTTCGTGCCAACATTAGATCAACATTAGGCCAACATTGTGCCAACATAGTGTGAACACTGGGCCGACATTCAATCAACATTAGGCCAACACTGGGCCAACATTCCATCAACATTAGGCCAACACTGGGTCAACACAGTGCCAACATTCAATCAACATTAGGCCAACACTGGGCCAACATTCCATCAACATAAGGCCAACACTGGGCCAACATTCAATCAACATTAGGCCAACTTCGTGCCAACATTAGATCAACATTAGGCCAACATTGTGCCAACATAGTGTGAACACTGGGCCGACATTCGATCAACATTAGGCCAACACTGGGCCAACATTCCATCAACATTAGGCCAACACTGGGTCAACACAGTGCCAACATTCGATCAACATTAGGCCAACTTCGTGCCAACACTGGGCCAACATTAGATCAACATTAGGCCAACACTGGGCCAACATAGTGCGAACACTGGGCCGACATTCGATCAACATTAGGCCAACACTGGGTCAACACAGTGCCAACATTCAATCAACATTAGGCCAACACTGCGGCAACATTTCATCAACATTAGGCCAACACTGCGCCAACATTTGACCAACATTCCACCAACATCGTGCCAACACTGGACTGACTGGGTCACATTTGCTGGGCGTGAGCTTCCCCTGAACTCAGGCCCATAAAACCCTGCAGCCAGTGATGGCGACTGAGCCCTGAGGGGCGTGGCTTAAGCACAGCCAAAACAGCAACAGGAAGCAGCCCCCACCCCTGGAGTTCAACCCCCCCCCACACACCCTGCGGTGGACACTAGCTAGCGAGGAACACAGGTAAACGGCCAAAACGATCACACCAGTTGCCATGGAAATGTGCTCTGGAATTTCAAATTCAGCAAAACCATATAACTGCCCTTATCTCAAGGCAACCTGCGCTGATCTGCAGTCTGCAATATATTTGAATGGGTACACACAGAAAAACCCCTGCTATTAAATCAACTCTTACAGTGTTAAACCAACTCTGATAGAGTTCATATGAGTCCAAAAAGGAATAATGTTAACCATATTAGATCACTCCTCTTGAGAAATTATTTGGAACTCCCTCAACAGAGAAACTCCCTAACTGCCGACCCTCAATCGTATTTAAAGGCATGTAGCCTACCATTACAGAACACATGATCCTAACTCCACTGCCCTGTCCACAGTGAATTTGTGACGATGCACGTTACAGAACATTAGCTTATTAAGATGGGGGAGAAAGACGTCCAGTTCAAGCGAACATTATTTTCCAAGTTGTTTCAGATGATTCATTTTCTCCGTAATGGCGGGATAATTTAATTCCCATCTCCCACAGACGGCCTGACCTCCGGGCTCTCCTCATCAAAATCTGTTCCGTTTCCACATAAAAAAATTTAAAAAAAGAATACATCAGTGATTCCCTCTCATCTCACTCTTATGAAGTCCAGTGTCTGGTGCTTTCATGTGGATTTATAACTTCCATTGATGTTACCTTGGCAACGCGCACCCGCTAAAGCCATAGATTCGCACTCAAACTGACATTATCCAGTGGAAATGACTATCTAGCTGATCAGTGCTCCGTAAGGCTCATTTAAGTACTGCAGTACAAGGAACTATCAATCGGAAGGTGAAATCTACATATTAAATCTACGTATTTAGTGCGTATGCAATACAGAAAAGAGACGAGCATGAGACAAGCCCGTTTATTGTAATATGGAACTAAGCTTCATGTAAAATGCATGAGTAAAGAAAAAAAAAACCCAGACAGCAATAGAAAAAAAAAAAAAGCAATCGATGGCCGTAGCTACTTGACCTCAGCATTGCTGACCAAGGCCTTTGATTAAAAGAACCACTCGAGCTTTTGCACACAATTTTATTTCATCTTATAAAAGCTATGAGCGCCCTGTCAATCACGCTTGGAAACAGAACAAGTGAAGAGCGCATTTATGGACAACGTGACCATCAGGCACACTTCAGAGAATCCCAGTACACTGTGGGTTTAAATCCCAGTATACTGTGGGGTTAAATCCCAGTATACTGTGGGCTTAAATCCCAGTACGCTGTGGGTTAAATACCAGCACTCTGTGGGCTTAAATCCCAGTATGCTGTGGGGTTAAATCCCAGTACGCTGTGAGTTAAATCCCAGTATACTGTGGGCTTAAATCCCAGTACTCTGTGGGTTAAATACCAGCACTCTGTGGGCTTAAATCCCAGTATGCTGTGGGGTTAAATCCCAGTACGCTGTGAGTTAAATCCCAGTATACTGTGGGGTTAAATCCCAGTACGCTGGAGTTAAATCCCAGTATACTGTGGGGTTAAATCCCAGTACGCTGTGAGTTAAATCCCAGTTCACTGTGGGTTTAAATCCCAGTACGCTGTGGGTTAAATCCCAGTACACTGTGGGTTTAAATGCCAGTACACTGTGGGTTAAATACCAGTACTCTGTGGGGTTAACTACCAGTCTGTTGTGGGTTAAAAACCAGTAAGCTGTGGGCTGAAAACCCAGTACGCTGTGGGTTTAAAAACCAGTCTGTTGTGGGTTAAATACCAGTCTTTTGTGGGTTAAATCCCAGTACGCTGTGGGTTTAAATACGTCTGTTGTGGGTTAAACACCAGTACTCTGTGGGCTTAAATCCCAGTATGCTGTGGGTTTTAAAACCAGTCTGTTGTGGGTTAAATACCAGTACTCTGTGGGCTTAAATCCCAGTACTCTGTGGGTTAAATACCAGTATGCTGTGGGTTTAAATACCAGTCTGTTGTGGGTTAAATACCAGTACTCTATGGGCTTAAATCCCAGTACTCTGCAGGTTAAATACGCCGGTACGCTGTGGGTTGTGTCATTGGCCTATCTAGTCCAATTAGAAAAGCGTGTCATTTTCACTTTCTTGTTTTTTTGGGTAAAATAGGACTTCTGCTTAAATTAGCTTCCAACAACAAGGACCAGCTTTCCCTAATTTTACTCCAAAATGTCACAGAATATACCTTTGCAGTTAGTGGAGCTGCAGCTGAAACACTTATCATAAATTTAAAGCCAGGACATCCAAGTATGTCTGCGTCAAGTGTACGTAATGTATGTACAGTTCACAAAAAACCAGAGCGTATTGCAGAGGTTGAAAGTCCAGGGGTCAGAAAGTAAAAGTTCTGTCATGTTTTTCTTCCACCCATGAACTCAGCCAGCTGATTTCACTAATTAGTTCCGCCTCCTGGCTGAAGAATTGTGCTAATCAGCTAATCCTAGTGATTGTAAACAAATACTGGGGAGGACATTTACTTTCTGAACCTGGACTTTCCACCACTGGCGTATTGTCAAACTGACACACATTGCTGTGCAATACGGGGCAGTGCTAGAATAGACTGCTGTTCTGTCTGAGCTGGTGTATTGGGTGCATTGTTGTAACGTCCCTCTGTCTTCAGTCTTCAGTGGGGGAGCTGGTCGCTAACAGTGCTGTCAAGTATAGTTTCGTATTACAGAGTTCCGCACACCTGGCCGTGGCCCATGTAAGGACTTCCTCCAGAGCGGCTGCACCTTCTGGAGAAGTTCTGGGGCTCACTCTCTCTTTTCGTTTTGTGCTCGCCTGTTGGGCTGGTGGATGTCCCGAGTCACAGTTATTTTTTGTTGTTTTGTGCAAACCAGGCCTGGGCTTCATTAAGTTTACGGTTGCTGTGGTGCAGCCATAACAATCGTTAACACACTGGGATCCTGTGAGACACGGCAGCTCGCACGCAGACCTACATTCAGCTTCATACTGAATATACTCATTCAGCTTCATACTGTATATACTCATTCAGCTTCATACTGTACATACTCACTCAGCTTCATACTGAATATACTCATTCAGCTTCATACTGTACATACTCATTCAGCTTCATACTGAATATACTCATTCAACTTCATACTAAATATACTCATTCAGCTTCATACTGAATGTACTCATTCAGCTTCATACGGTACATACTCATTCAGCTTCATACTGTACATAATCATTCAGCTTCATACTGAATATACTCATTCAGCT
>CM056381.1:85331953-85409453 GCA_029718625.1 Synaphobranchus kaupii
TGCACCCTTGAGAAGTATTAACCCGTACTACACTGGCCCAAAAAAAGTCGCACACTCTAATATTTTGTTGGACCGCCTTTAGCTTTGATTACGGCGCGCATTCGGCGTGGCATTGTTTCGACAACCTTATGCAACGTCACAACATTTATTTCCGTCCAGAGTTGCATTCATTTTTGGCCAAGATCTTGTATTGACGACGGGAGAGTCAAACCACTCCGTAAAGTCTTCTCCAGCACATCCCAAAGACTTTCAATGGGGTTAAGGTCATGCTAAGGTCAGCATAATTCCTCATGCTCCCTGAACCCCTCTTTCATAATTTGAGCCCGATGAATCTTGGCATTGTCGTCCTGGAACATGCCCATTGATGGGATAACCTGGTCATTCAGTACATTCAGGTACTCAGCTGACTTCATTTTATTGCTGCATAACGTTGCTGAGCCTAGGCCTGACCAATTGAAGCAACCCCAGATCATAACACTGCCTCCAGAGGCTTGTACAGTGGGCACTATGCATGACGGGTGCAAACGGTGACTTTTTTTTTGGCCAGGCAGTGTATATACAAGTGAACAAATGTTACATTACGTTACATGTGTACATTATACGCACATTGACATGTCATGCGTTTCGCCTTTGAGAAGGTTGCACCCTAAATAAACAAACTCATCATTTAAAAAATCTACAGCAAAGCAAGTGCGTAAAACAGTCGAATCTTGGACCACTTTGTGGGACAGTTTTCGATGATCACGTAAGTACCATAGCCACGTAATCATGACATCATCCCCGCTCTGATCTAATGAGTTGCGTCAAAATGCATGGTGAGCACGCGATGCGGTCATCCCCGCGGGTACTGGAATACTGTGGTGGCCCGCCATTAACGCGACTACGTCTGGATTTGACAGGGCAATGGCACATGTGGAGAGAACATAGCTGTGAAAAGCGCAGCTCTGCCTCTCAAACCTTAGCCTGTGTGTGTGTGTGGAATTTTGCCGTGTGTGATTTGGGAGATGAACGCCTTGCCAACAACAGCAAACCCGCCGCTTTGTATGGATTTGCATTTAAAGAGGGAGAGACGCAGGGAGGGATGGGACTTTGAAAGTTAACCGTAATTCACAGTCTGGAGGCTCCGGCCTACATCTGCTCATTGTATCAGCGGACAGCATGCTGTATTCCCCGGCGATATGCTGTTTCCAACTCCAGCATTCCAGGTGCTCAAGAGAGTTCCTCCCCACTGCTCGAGAAACACACAGCCAAGCGAGAGCGCTGTTAAGCCCAACGTGTGTGAGAAAACTAACAGGACAAAATAAGACGTTTTCCTTTCTTTCTTTTGACAACAAAAGAATCCAGTCCGTCAACTAGGCTACCCCCTCCCAGTCCGTCTCTATCCGCCATTTTCACCTTTCCCTCTGAAATTCCCAGATAAGTGTTGTCTTGTTTGCGAAGTTGTTTGGAGTTAAAACGTTATTTTAAAGGAGAACAGACGAAATGTGACAGACAAAGTCAGTGCTGCGGGACAACAATACGTCAATCGAGAGTGCAAAATAGGTGTCCGCCTTGTGCGTTTCAAGGAAAGAACCGTCACGAATTCTGTCTTATTGTAAAGCACGAGCTTTGTGCACTTATGACTAGTCATTGTTTTTTTTTCTTCAAAGACAAGCGATGATGTCACAACATTCACCCCCGCTAAGCATATGGCGAGCATTGCTTTATTGTAATGACCTGGCCCCCTTCACTCTTTAGCCCCAAAACATCAACGGGTTTAGTTGACCTTAGACACCCTGTAAAATGCCCCCACCCCCTTTTAAAACCGAAAACTGTCCCATTTGACACTAGTGAGAACTCTCCTTCCTAAAATTTTGAGTACTTCCAAAGCAAACTGCACCGCACTTCTCCCCCCTCCCGTCCCCTTCCCCAACGCTGCCAATAGCCTTATATAGGAGTCGTCCATTTCCAAGATGGACGCGGTAAGCACTGTGAAAAAGAACAGGCTTCCATGACAGTTAAAACCATTTCTGCAAGTCGCAAAGAGTCCGATCATTTCTGCAACACCCCTCCAATTCAGCCCCCGCTGGCCATACGAACAATATGTCCCCAAACTCCAAACCAGAACCAATGCAGGATGGGGGCAGAGACACCAGAAATAAGTAGGCTAGCTGGCTAGCCAACTAGCTTCACCTGATAGTGAAAAGAAAACAGAAAAGTAAATCGACGGCTTGGTAAAATTACAGCCAACACGCCTATAACATCTGCAACGTGTAAAAAAAGATACTGTATTATCCTTAATCTTACCCGAAGTCATCGTCCATAGATTTGAAGAAAAACTTGTAGTTTGGTTTATTGAGGACATTTTTGAAGTCCGCGAGAGTGACCCTATCCGCTGCGATGGGCAGTTTGACCAGGTACGGGGTCTCTTGGTCGTCGAGGTGGTAGATGATTTTTGTCTCCCCCATTGCGGGACGCTGGGGAGAGGAAGGCCGAGCGCATCCAGCCCTGGGTCGCTCTAGCTGCCTCCCCGGCGCCGGCTCAACGCTTCAAACAAGACTGTCGGGAGTTAATCCTTTGCCCTGGTTACGCTGGAGACAGTCGACTCTCTTAACGTCCAAGAACGCGAATAAGACCAATACACTCTATCAAATACGGCCCATATTTCCAAAAATGCAACAATATTCTGCCAAATAGTCAGTCAATTGTCCTTATGACTTAACAGGAGTAGGCTGAAGTTATTCTCGGAGGAGCGCTCGCTGATCTCTTTCTCTACCAGCTGTGCGCCGATGTGTGTGAATAAAACCTGCCCCCCTCGATATTCCAGTTTACTCCCTCTGCAGGAGGAGGAGAAAACGAACGAGAAAAAAAGGAGGAGAAGAGAAAAAAAAGAAACAGAAAGAATTTCAAGGGAACGGAGTTCCAGAGCGCTGCTACGTCCAAAGTTTCTGGGTGAAGTTAATTCGCGAATAAAGAGCCATTCTTTTCCATTTGTTATGCTTGAACAATTTCTTCGGGTTCAGAATACAGATTTATGCATAGTCCTACACTTGGTGGAATCGAACAGATCTGCAGCCTGTTAATTTGGTCAATTGGTTCAACCAATCTCTTGCTCATCAAATTTAAATGAGATTTTTATGATGGAATAAAGTGTATTTTAGATGGATACAGCAAGTCTGGGGCAGTAAAACAATGCTATGAGTGGACAGTGGTAATAAACAGAAACATCTGGTAACACGGTCTAATGACTTGGTTATATATGCTTAATAAATCGTTAATTATACAGTATGGAGGTAGCTATAGTCAGATATGAAAGATATTATATAGCGTATGTTCTTAAAGCGGATATCATGGATCATCCGATTATTAACAGGACCGCCATAAAATTATACTCTGGGCCCCAATACGCATACCTGCCCGCTTCTGATTGCAACGAAATTACAGTTGTTATTGACTTCTCAATCACAGTCAGCGCATTGTCAGTCCACCAAAGTGGAACTGGAGCGCCCTCTTGCGGGAAAAGTGTGTCTCTACACCTGTAAAACAAACTCGTTAAATCGAATTAGAGGGGACAATTTTGTCAACAAAGTAAGATTATATCGCGTAGCATAATGCATTAATACTGACAGCATGGTAACTGCAGCTCTTATATACCCAAACATTCATGTAAAACTATTCCAGTTAGTTGCTCAGTTATAAACACTTCTACCAAATTTGTTTTGTAATGTAGGTATAGGCCTACGTTTTTTTTTTGTTGCCCAATTTGCAATGTCCATGTTTTAGATCGGGTTCCTCGCTGCAACTTCCTCTATCAATTTGCGAGAGAGGCAAACATTTTTTGAAGCGAGTGTCGCCTTCCGCTACTTCTTAGCGCTGACATCCAGCTGAGTCGTGTAACGTGTTGA
Organism: Synaphobranchus kaupii; assembly: GCA_029718625.1. Classification (NCBI taxonomy): domain Eukaryota; kingdom Metazoa; phylum Chordata; class Actinopteri; order Anguilliformes; family Synaphobranchidae; genus Synaphobranchus; species Synaphobranchus kaupii. The sequence goes on from CM056381.1 coordinate 85,335,838, forward strand.
GGGAGAACGATTCCACGTACAGATTGAAGGCGCCCGATTGACCAGAGGAGGTCGCTGGTGTGACACTGAAAACTGTCATTTCAAGTCTGTTGGTCTGGATTCGACGCTAGACCTTCCCACGAATACATGTAGACTACTAGAACTCTGTCTTTGCAGGCCGGGCCTAAATTATTTGGCTAAACTGAGTTTGGCTAAGCTGCTGTAGCTGCAACAGATATTTTGAATACTTTGACCACATATGGTTTATATGGTCTGTTTTGTTGTTGTTTATGTGCTCAGCTCTTTAGTTCTGGGTGGTTTAACTAATTTATATTCATCAAATATTCCCCCATTTTCACCTTTATAATACAAACCCCAATTCCAAAAAAGTTGGGACAGTGTGTAAAATGCACATAAAAGCAGAAAGCAGTGATTTGTAAATTCTTTTCTACATATATTTAATTGAAAAAAAGTACGAAGAAAAGATATTTAATGTTTTTTTCTTATCAACTTTATTGATATTTGTAAATATACAATAATTTTGAATTTGATGCCTGCAGCACGTTCCACGGGACAGGGGCAAAAAAAAAGACTGGGAAGTTAAAAAAACACCCGTTTAGAACATTCCACAAACAGGTGATGCTATCATGACTGGGTATAAAAGGATATCAAAAGACTGTTGATATCTTATTTTCAGGCACTCTTGCAAGCGATACTATAATTTATCTGCATTTGAATGGATCTCTATGGGAATTGGGGAGTGGGACTGGATTAAGCTGTAAATTACACGGGAATAGTATGGAACCCATGGTTGGCTAAATGTCTGGAAGTCATCAAGGGTGTGATGTATCAAACGAGCCTCAAACCATCACTCTGCTGCCAGATATGCAGGAGATATGGATGGATCACTTGAAGGGTTGTTTCTCCTGACTTATTTTTCCATAGATTTCAATAGGAAAATGAGCCAGGAGAAAAAATAGGGAGCTTGCGGACCACCGGACTTCAATTTCACATTTACCGTCTACGGGATAAAAGTGAACATGACCAATCGCGTTTGTGACATGTCAACCTTTTTTATGTTCAAATTGCAGTTCACTGGAAAAACTCATAAAAACTGCCACCCATTATCGCGCGACAACCAATCATATTCCGCTTACAGTACAGAGCGGTGTGTTTTGCTAGCGTGATTTCAGCAATCATTAAAGATCAAGAATCAGTGCTTGAGATTCTCTTGAAGAGGAAACAGGAAATGGCTTCTCAAAGTGAAAGTAAGTTTGAAAGCTTATTTATATTCACAAATTAATTGATATTAAACATTCAACACAGTGAAATTTCAATTAATTACTAGAATTTAGATGTACTATTTGCTAAATGTAGCTACGATGTATCTTTTTGAGCAGAGTTTCATAGGCCTACTGGTCTTTTAAAATTTCTCCGGAGCGATTCAAATGCATTAGCTACTTCATACCGTTTAAAGGCGCAACATCCCATGCACCCATCGTCGCAAAGTGACCCCTTAGCCGATATCTCCGATATCTTAGCCTATGATACCAAAAGTCAATAATTCAAATGATTGTTTGTTGCTTTTTGGTTTATTATTAGTGTGATTGTGAAGCAATAAAATATAGGCTATTGTTATCCGACGGGCAACGTATCTATAGCCTACTATCTTCACTATACCACTCCTCAGACAGCGAGCTAGACGCGCACCAGACCAGCTCGCATAGTCCCGATCGGTGTACGTGTATAGGCTACTTTACGAAATTCCGATTAGTTTTTAACGTAATTCGTCGAAAACTTCCCATTGAGAATGGATGGCAGAAATTTCAGATCGCAATTTCCGTGACTGAGATGGTAAATGATCGAGACATGAGCTTTGGCAGTATGGCCATTGTCAAGAACTGACACTGACATGTTCATTTGGACGCACTATTGCTGCACAAACCAAGTAAAACAATCTTGCTTATTGCAATTTTTAGTGGTGCCACAGTTAACTTTATTATCATTGTTATAAATGGGAATATATACTGTATGTGTTCCACAGACTGACTGCCTAGTTTTTCACAAAATGTGTAATTTCATACATTCAGCAGGAAAATGGGATGAAGATGACGTTCCAAAGAGAAGAAGAAATAGCATGCCACTTCCTCCCAATTGTAAGTGAGGATATCTTATACTTTTACTTTGTGTTGTCTTGTTCCTGTTAGGCAGATAGATCACAGAGCAAGCTCCCTCTTGTGCAGACTAATCATTCCCTCTATAAAATTTATGTCTCTTCTCAGTTCAAATGGCGCAAAGGATAGTATTACTGGGAAAAACTGGATCTGGGAAGAGCTCGTGTGGCAACACCATCCTGGGCATGGAGGCCTTCAAAGTGGGGTTTAGCCCTTCCTCTAAGACCAAGCAGTGTGAGAAGAGAGAGGGGAAGGTGGACAGCAGGCAGCTGGTCTTGGTGGACACCCCGGGCCTGTTTGACACCACGCTGTCCAAAATGCAGTTGGAGCGGGAGATTGGCAAATGCCTTAACTTCTCAGCGCCGGGGCCTCACGCCTTGCTGGTGGTGATTGGCTGCAGGCGTTTCACCCGGGAGGAGAGGGTCGCTGTGGAGAGGATCCGGGAGATATTCGGAAAGGAGGCCGACAAGTACGTCATGATCTTGTTCACGCACGGGGATGAGCTGGAAGGCACAGTGGAGGAGTACTTGCAGGAAGCGGAGGACGACCTGAAAGACCTCGTGCGCCAGTGTGGGAACGTCTACCACGTCTTCAACAACAAAGACGCCGGCGATCGCGAGCAAGTGCTCTCGCTGCTGGATAAGATCGACGCCATGGTGTCTGCCAATGATGGGAGCTACTACACCAGCCCGATGTACCAGGACGTAGAGCGAAGAATCACAGAGAGGGAGAATGAGCTGAGGGAGTCATATGAGAGCAAGCTGCGTGAGAAAGAGCGGGAACTGAAGGAACAGTACCAAGCGGAGCTGACGTCACTGAAGGAACAACTGCAGACGGCCAAGGATGACCTGCAGATGGAGAGAAGGCTAGTGGAGGTGATGAACAGGAAGCTGACGGAATATATGCGGTACTACGAGTCACAGATGAGCAACTGCAGACAGGAAGCAGAGAACACTCAGTTTTTAACTGCATGAAAAATTTGGACACACACCTTAGAATATATATTTACAATTAAAATCGATTTACAGTGGATCAGGCTTTGGTCTGTTGGGAAAACCTGCCTGCACTAATTTGGTGACTAAATCATTAAAATACATCCCGCAGGAGCGATGATTCTCACTATCCTAACTACACCTATTCATAATGTTCCATTAAATTTTTTTCCTGGTCAGAAAAATAACAGAATCTCAAAGAAAGAAAGTGATGTCAAGCATGGGAGTGCACTTGCCTTTATTCTGTCCCACTTTTGCCTCCAGAACAGTTTGAATTCCTCGCAGCATGGATTCAACAAGGTACTGGAAACACTCCTTAGGGATTTTGGTACATGCTGAGTCTGACTCTATTGGATTGAGTTCTGGGGACTGCGCAGGCCATTGGAAGTCACTGTAACTGAAGTCACTGTCATTTTCCTGGAACCAGCTTGAGATGATATGTGCTTTGTGACAAGGGGCATTATCCTGCTAGAAGTATCCATTTGAAAAAGGGTGGACTGTGGACATAAAGGGATGCAATGCTTAGGTACACTTTAGCATTCAAATGATGCTCGGTTGCTCTTTAAGGGGCCTAATCTGTGCCAAGAAAACATTCCCCACACCATTACACCAACACCACCAGCCTGCACCGATGACACAAGTCAGGATGGATTCATGGTGTTAACACCAAATTCTGACCCGACCATCTGCATATTGTAGCAGAAATTGAAATTATTCAGAATAGCGACGCTTTTCCAATCTTCAATAGTCCATTTTTGGTGATCATGTACCCACTGTAGCCTCATCTTCCTGTTCTTAGCTGACAGGAGTGGAAACCGGCGTGGTCTTCTACTGTTGTAGCTTATCTGCTTCAAGTGTTTGACATGTTGTGCGTTCAGAGATGCCTTCCTGCCACCACTGTTAAAAGCAGCTGTTATTTGAGAATTTGTGACCTTTCTGTTCGATTGAATGAGTCTGCCCATTCTCCTCTGACCTATCATTAACAAGGTGTTTTCGGCCACAGCACTGCTGATTACTGAATGTTTTTTTGTTTATCGCGCCATTCTCTGTAAACTCTAGAGACTGTAGTGTGTGAAATCCCTGGAGGGCGGCTGTTTCTGAGATGCTGGAAAACACCATGTCTGGCACCAACAATCATACCATGGTCAAAGTCACTTAGATGACTCTTAGATCACCCGTTCTAATGTTTAGCCGAACAACAGCTAAACCTCCTCACCATGTCTGCATGCTTTATACATTGAGTTGAAGGCACTAACAAGCATTAACAAGCAGGTGTACCTGATAAAGTGTGTACAAACAAAAAGACCCGCTCACCATAGCTTAACTGCGAATGCACTGTATAGAGGTTTTTAGCGTCCAAGGCATTTCCACGGTCGCGTTCTGTGAATAGTAATTAATTTATTTTCACCTGAAAATAAAAAAACTGACATTGTATAATTGTAGCGGTCTTTAAACGCCACTATTGTCTGTTAATAAACATTTTAGACACATGCTACAGTTGTCTGTCCATCCACTAGTCTTGCGTACTAACAATGCCTGGCCTGGCTTGTTCAGCCAGACTTATTGGCCTGATATAGCACAAGTACGGTGGTCCAGGATGGTCCCAGAGTGCAGGGGAAGACAGATAAGTGAAAAGTATGCCATCACAAATATATGTCATCACAAATAATATACATGTCTGTCTGTCTTTATGTTATGTGTGCCAATACTATATATAAGGTAGCATGGTAGTGCAATTATGGAACACTAGTGCCAGTACAATATTAAGCCTGCTTAGAGGCTGGTATCTTTATGGAATTTAATAAGTCTATTTTTTAGGAATAACTGAATCAGTCTGACAGACTGTCATACAGGTGTTTGGCACTGATGTTTGTTGACTGTTATTTTGTTATAGCATTCATACAAATAACTTTTTTTGCGTTTGTAACGATGTTCTCATTTGTTTTTTACTCTTGCAATAAAACAGTCACTATTCATTCTAAGGCCATTTTCTTTTTACTGTCCATAAACCTTTGATTGCACTGTTCATGCCGTGACCACTGGGAATCTGAGCAATGGACGTGTCCAAAAAAACCCTGGCAACTTAATGTGGTGCATCTGAAGACTATGCCACATTTGATGAAGGCGTGTCTGTAATGGGGGCGTGACGTTTGAGGTTCGAGGGACCAAACGCGGCAAGGGGATTCTGCCTCGTAGGTAACAAACAAAGGAACATAAAATAGAGCTAATCAAAGGGAGAACGCGATAAGCGAAAAATAACTCCCTAGCTCTAAACGGAGCGAACTGCTTGCTGCAGGAATAGAAGGGAAGCAGTCTCCATTTCCAAACCTACCGGCAGTGTGCCAAACGCAAGACATGCGAACACTAATAGCCCTACATCTCAATAACCGGGTGAACGGCACACGAGAGCAACGAATCTCGAGCTCGGTAAACACACTGAGCTAACACTGAATACCTAACAGTATACAAAACAGTGAACAACGAGATGCTAACGTGGAATGAGAGAAAGGGCTGCCTCGGAGGTAACAAACGAAGGAACGTAAATTAGAGCTAAGCAAGGGGAGAATGCAACCAGCGAAAAAATAACTCCCTAACTCTAAAACGGAGTGTACTGCTTGCTGCAGGAATTAAAGGGAAGCAGTCTCCGTGTCCTAACCTCTACCGGCAGTGTGCCAAACGCAAGACTTGCGAAAAATAATGGCCCTACATCTCAATAAAGGGAAAGGTAACGAGAAGGTGAAAGGAACAGAGATCTAACGTTCCAAGGCTACTTTCATAGACTCGCAGTCACACGCAAACAAAATCGCCCAGTCTCCCTGTGAGGAGAGACGTACCCGAAGGACGAACAGAACTACAGTTCCGAACAAAATCGCCCAGTCTCCATGTACGGAGACAGGTACCAAAGGACGAACAGAACTACTGTCTGAACAGAATCGCCCAGTCACCCTGTGAGGAGAGACGTATCCGAAGGACGAACAGAACTACAGTTCTGAACAAAATCGCCCAGTCTCCCTATATGGAGACAGGCACCGAAGGACGAACAGAACAGCTGTTCTGGACATTTGCCGGCTCAGTGACTAACGCAAGCCTAGAAAAAAATACACGCCCTGCCTCTCAGTGTAGATAAAGCCCTGCCTCTGTATGATAAACGCCCTGTCTCTTAGTAAGAAATGACTATATACATATACCCACAAACAAACAAAGACTCCTCTCGCTTTCAAGGAAGAAAGCAGACAGAGAGAGGAGGGAGGGACAGAGAAGGCAACAGGTCTAGGCAAAGAAAGAAAGGAAAGACCAGGAAGCGGAGACAGAAAAGAGCCACGGACGACAAGTCCTAATAGCTACATACACAAAGGCAAGTCTCGCATTACCCAATAAAACACATTGGAGCAGAGGTCTCCTACAGAGCCTAGACCTAATCATACTGGCTAAGCAAACAAAGGGCAAAATAATACCAAACACAAAACAGTGCAAATAATGCAAAATAATATAGAAGCCCAGAACGAAGGAAACGTGGGCTTAAATAACTCCCAGGTAACCACGCACAGGTGTGATGCTGAGAGAAGCTCCGTAATACAGACGGGGCGGAGCAAACATCCACTAAAAGGGCAGCGCCCTCGCGTGGCTACCGAGGAAAATGACCGCAAAGGAAGGACTAGTCAAAAACCATGACAGTGACTCCATACTTCAACAGCTAAGGGGCTTCACACTGTTATATTATGTTGTTCACTTACATAATTCTAACAAATACATTATCAGTCGAGTTATTATATAATTTGTTAATATTATTGGTTCATGCTTGAAAATATATATATTTTTAAAATAGACATCAATTCATTTCAGCAAGTTTTATTTATTTTTTGTCCTTGGAATCATACCCCATAGAGCGTAATATGCAGATTTCATTTAGGGCTTAATAAGCATTTCCTCTTAAAGAACAAGACAAAATTACTGAAGTATTAACACTGGCCTTGCCCATCTCCCTGTATGGAAAGGGAAACTGAAGGCCAGAAATCCAAATCCCAAACTAAAAACAGGAATGATGAGGCCACAAAATCTAACAAAAGAACACCCATCATAACAAGCCTTCATATAATGAAAAGGCAGATGGATGAAAACGCAGCACAGAAGTCATCCACAGTGCCATAGTCCCACATACCACAAAGTGGATTTCTCCTAAACAAACACTTATTAGTGTGTCAAAATATCAAGGCCTCTAAAATCAAAGAAAAAAAAACAAAAACACACTTGAACTTGTCCGTATTGTATTACATAATTAAATCTCTTCAAAATCACCATTCCCGATTGTATCCCTTTTTGGAGGGACTGTCTCAACCTGCCTCATCTTGCTGCAGAATTGTCCCCAAAACAAAACATTAAAAAATGCATGGGTGGGATATGACCCACAATCCTACTGTAAAAATTTAAATAAAATGCATTCATTCAGAGGCCAAAGAAACATAAGAAACATACATACTGGTACTGGGAGGGCTTAGAGCTAACAGTGTGAAACTAATTGACATTTTGTAATAACACTTCATAGTGAGGATGTTTCACCTCACCTTAAAAATACAAAATGGAGGATCTTAAAGGCAGGTGCAATGTATCCAAAAGTCAAGTGGCCAGGAATATGATGTAGGACACAATGCATTGACAAAGTAAAAAATGATAATAATAAGGGGGAAAGTTTTTGCAGCTGTACATAAGACTAAAAAATAGTATAAATACACCATGTTTTAAAAAAATTTTGCTTTCAACATTCAACTACCAGAAGAGTCCAACAGGAAACTGTCCAAACATCCTTTGCAAATTAAAAATATAAAACTTGTCCATCAATTATATACAGCAAAACCCGACAGCTTATCTACAGTTATATAATTACACTGCCCGGCCAAAAAAAAAGTCGCCATTGCACCCATCATGCATAGTGCCCACTGTACAAGCCCACTGTACAAGCCTCTGGAGGCAGTGTTATGATCTTGGATTGCTTCAATTGGTCAGGTCTAGGCTCATTACATTACATTACAGGCATTTAGCAGACGCTCTTATCCAGAGCGACTTACACAACTTTTTTTAGCATTTCTTTTACATATACACTACTCACAAAAAGTTAGGGATATTTGGCTTTCGGGTGAAATTTATGGAAAATGTAAGTTCACGCTACAGTGATATTATACGTATCATGAAAGTAGGGCATTTAAGTAGAAGCATGCAATGGTGATTTCCTCATCTCAAACAATTTATTGAAACAAAAGCCAACAACAGTGGTGGGTATACCACAACAAAAATGTCAATGTCTCAATAACTTGTCATGTGCCCTTGAGCATCAATTACAGCTTGACAACGACGTCTCATGCTGTTCACAAGTCGACTTATTGTCTGCTGAGGCATGGCATCCCACTCTTCTTGAAGGGCGCTCAGGTCATTGAGGTTCTGGGGTACAGAGTTACGAGCCTCTACACGGTGAGTCAGCTGATCCCATAGGTTTTCTATGGGATTCAGGTCTGGAGAAAGTGCAGGCCACTCCATTTGAGGTACCCCAGTCTCCAGCAGCCTTTCCCTAATGATGCAACCTCGATGAGCTGGAGCATTGTCGTCCATGAAGATGAAATTAGGCCTGTGTTGTTCATGCAGGGGCACAATGACTGGATTAATGATGTTATTCATGTAGTATGGGCTTGTCACTGTACCATTCACAAAGTGTAGGGCAGTTCTGTATTGACTAGACACACCTGCCCACACTGTAACACCGCCACCACCAAAGGGTCGTCTGGTGACAACAGTGGCTGATGCATAGCGCTCTCCTTGACGTCTCCAACATCGTTGGCGGCCATCATTTCTGCTCAACGTGAATCGACTTTCATCAGAGAACAGCACTGAGGCCCACTGGTCCCTCGTCCAGCGTAAATGCTCCCTGGCCCATGCAAGACGATGACGCCTGTGCCTGGTGGTGTGGTCAGGTACCCTTGCAGGTCGTCTAGCACGCAGACCACGCTGATGTAAACGGTTTCGAATGGTCTGACGTGACACTTGGGTGCCTCTCACCTCCCTTAAATGTGGCTGGAGTTGAGTGGCATTCATCATCCGGTTCCGCAGGGCACTGTTCACAATGAAGCGGTCATCAGTGTGGGATGTGGCCAAAGGACGTCCACTTCTATGCCTTTCTGTGACTCTTCCAGTCTCTCTGTATCTCTGTTGCAACCTGCTGATGACACTCTGTGACACTCTAAGCTCAGTGGCCACTTCCCTCTGAGAACATCCTGTTTGAAGCCTCGCAATGGCGCGGTACTGTTGATCAATTGTTAGGTGTCGTCTTGGTCTCATGATGTCAAAATGTGAACAGCATGATGAAGAGGACTGTTTAAATACCAATTCTAATTGAACCAGGAAATTTATTGGTCGATTCATGGATCAAACACCTGTTGTGAATTTTGCCGTTCAGCTCCTTGTTAGAGAACAGCAAGTTGTGCAAAAAGTACTGAAACATTGAATAGTTGGACATGTGCATTCAAAAGTTTAGAGAAGGTCAAATTAATTTCACCTGTAAAGGTTATAGTGCATTTTAGGTTCATCCTGAAATTTCACCCGAAAGCCGAATATCCCTAACTTTTTGTGAGTAGTGTATTATCCATTTATACAGCTGGATATATACTGAAGCAATTCAGGTTAAGTACCTTGCTCAAGGGTACAACGGCAGTGTCCTACCTGGGAATAGAACCTACAACCTTTTGGTTACAAGGCCAGTTCCTTAACCATTATACTACACTGCCGCCCTCAGGCTCAGCAACATTATGCAGCAATAAAATGAAGTCAGCGAAGTACCTGAATGTACTGAATGACCAGGTTATCCCATCAATGGGCATATGCCAGGATGACAATGCCAAGATTCATTGGGCTCAAATTGTGAAAGAGTGGTTTAGGGAGCATGAGGAATCATTTTCACACATGAATTAGCCACCAGAGTCCTGACCTTAACCCCATTGAAAGTCTTTGGGATGTGCTGGAGAAGACTTTACGGAGTGGTTCGACTCTCCCGTCGTCAATACAAGATCTCAGCCAAAAACGTATGCTACTCTGGATGGAAATAAATGTTGTGACATTGCATAAGGTTGTCGAAACAATGCCACAACAAATGCGCGCTGTAATCAAAGCTAAAGGCGGTCCAACGAAATATTAGTGTGCGACTTTTTTTTTGGCCGGGCAGTGTATATACAGCAAAACCTGAACATCTTTTCTAGTTATATAATTATATACAGCAAAACCTGAACAGCTTTTCTACAGTCATATAATTATATACAGCAAAACCTGAACAGCTTTTCTAGTTATATAATTACATACAGCAAAACCTGAACAGCTTTTCTACAGTCATATAATTATATACAGTGTAGGAATTCTGTCCTTTGTAAAGTAAAACTCGGAGTTCCAAAGTTTAGGTCAATAGCAATTTAATTATAATGCAAAATAGTCTTCATTACAGTATACAAGATACCGGGTAATCGTAAGGCAGTTCAATCACAAAATAGTGTTGTGTGTGGTACAAGCTTTATACCCCAAACCTGAAATAAAATGCTGACATAGAATGCAGGTTCCTGTCCCTGATTGGGTGACAGGCAAACAAATGGACATTGTATGTGGTGTGGGAGGGAACCAAATGGTTATTGTCACCTAGGTAAGCTGGCTAACTCCCGTCTCACACCCTAGCGGTGCCGTCGTCACCAGGCTTTGTTTCTAACCCCCCTTGATCATTGAGTAAGGCTGATTGTGTTAGGTGACCATCCAAGAACATTGAAGCAGGAAATGTATTTTTCCCTACAACAGCAAAACCTGAACAGCTTTTCTACAGTCATATAATTATATACAGCAAAACCTGAACATCTTTTCTACAGTCATATAATTATATACAGCAAAACCTGAACATCTTTTCTACAGTAATATAATTATTTTGTTTCACAGCCCATGTCATCGCAACTTAAAATATCAATAAAATTCTCAAGCAACAACTCTGAATACCTGCATAATCTGCTGAGAACATTGGGGTGACTTTTCAAAAAATTTCTTATAATACTTCATGAAGAATGCTTTTATAGTTTTGCACCACTTTTCCCAAAAATATCCATCTCCGTTACTATCCTGTTCTGCTCCGTTACTATCCTGTGCTGCTCCGTTACTATCCTGTTCTGCTCCGTTACTATCCTGTGCTGCTCCGTTACTATCCTGTGCTGCTCCGTTACTATCCTGTGCTGCTCCGTTACTATCCTGTGCTGCTCCGTTACTATCCTGTGCTGCTCTGTTACTATCCTGTGCTGCTCCATTACTATCCTGTGCCGCTCTGTTCCCATTGCCATTGATTCTCGGCATCTCCTCACATAGTCTACGAATCTCCTCTTCGTTCTCTTTGAAAAGTCTCTCCGCCTCTCGTGTGATAGCCTCCTCTGCTACTCTGTACATCTTATCTGTGTAACAGCCTCCCCCGTTCTGGTTTACCATTCTATCAATCTTCTCGAGTAGTTCTTTAACCTGACCACGATTCATCCTGCTATTATTGTCAAAACCGTGAATTCTGTTCTCAAACGGACGGAGGAGTTCACAGAGTTCTGGGTCAGACTTAATCAGATCTTCAACTGTCTCATTTTGGCCTATCTTATCCAAATGGCTGAACAGCACAATGGTGTATTTTTTAAAATCATCACCAAAATTTTTGTGGAGCTCCTTAATGGTGTCTTTGGCATCCGTTGTGAGACGCTCATTTAAAGAAATGACCAAAAGAAAGGCATGAGATCCAGGGGCAGACAGACAGACACTTCTCACAACTTCCTTTGTGATTTCCTTTTTGGAACCTGAAGTGCTATAAAAGCCTGGTGTGTCCACCACAGCAACCGTTCTCCCAAACACCACCCCCTCTTCTTTCTGACATTGTTTTGTAACTGAACGTGTCCCACCCTTTGATTCAAACCCATCTATGTTCAGGATTGTGTTTCCTGTGGCGCTCTTCCCAGTTCCTGCCTTCCCAAGTAGAACGAGCCTCAGCGGTTCCTGTGTTGCCTCATCATCGTCACCTTCAAGAACTGCAGAAAGAATCAAAAGCAATCATGAATAACACAGCTATTAGCTACACTGCCAAAAGACTGAACACCAGTCACACTATTGGGCTCTCATGAGGTATATACAATTAAAACACTGGTTCTCAATGCAGTGAAGTAGCTTGGGGCCTCATTTACAGTGAGCACCATTATTCATTTGACAGTGACACATTTTTTGTTATTTTGGTTCTGTACTCTAGCACTTTGAGTTTGAGAGGATACAATGACAATGAGGTTGAAGGGCAGACTGTCAGCTTTAATTTGAGGGTATTTTATCCATATCAGATGAACCGTTTAGAAATTATAGAACCTTTTGTACATAGCCCCCCCCATTTTCGGGCATCAAAAAATATTGGACAGTTTAACATAATGTAGAGTAAAGTAATAATTTTAAATATTTGGTCGCATATCCTTTGCGTGCCATGACTTTCTGATGTCTGTGACCCAACAATATCAAAAGACTCTTGATATCTTATTTTCTGGTACTCCTACAAGCGATACTATAACATCTCTGCATTTGAATGGATCTCTATGGGAATTGGGAGGTGGGACTAGATTTAGCTATAAATTACACTGGAACAGTATGGAATACATGGTTGGCGAAATGGCTCTATGTCATCAAGGGTCTGAGGTATCAAACAAGCCTCAAAACATCACTCTGGTGCCAGATATGCAGTAGATATGGATGGATCACTTTAAGGGTTGTTTCTCCTGACAAATTTTCCTATTGAACTCTATGGAAAAATAAGTCAGGAGAATAAAACCTTCAAGTTACCCATCTATATCTACTGCATATCTGGCACCAGAGTGATGTTTTAAGGCTTGTTTGATACCTCAGACCCTTGATGACTTAGAGCCATTTAGCCAACTATGTGTTCCATACTGTCCCAGTGTAATTTACAGCTAAATTTAGTCCCACCCCCCAATTCCCATAGAGATCCATTCAAATGCAGAGATGTTATAGTATCGCTTGTAGGAATACCAGAAAATAAGATATCAAGAATCTTTTGATATTGTTGGATCACAGACATCAGAAAGTCATGGCACGCAAAGGATATGTGACCAAATATAAAAAATTATTACTTTACTATGTGTATGGACATTTTATAAATCGTTCCTAGGAACAGTTTAGGAAATGACCATACGCAAGTATTTTTTGGTTTTAGTTTAAAGAGAAAACAAGAAAATACAGCCTAACATATGATATTTATGTATACTGTTCCAGCCTAACTAACCTACTTACTGTGGGAATTAAGCATGTCCTGCCAAATAATATCGACTCCAGCAATTTCATCTCTTTGTAGACTAAAACATTCTTCAGTCATTTCCAAATTTTCTCTTCCCATCAGCATGCTGTCTATTGTCTTAAAGAGCTCCAAAACTTGGTTGTCATCAGGGTTGGATTTGTTGTTGAAGACATGATACCTGTTGTCAAATTTGTTCAGTACCCCTTGTAGCTCATCATCTTCTTGAAGGAATTCCTCAATAGGCACCTCTAACCTATCCCCATTGGTGAAAAGGATCATGAATTTACTCAAGGGTTCATCAGAAAAAGACTTGTGGGTTTTCTCAACGGATTTCTTCTCTTCCTCTGTGAATCGACCCAGCTCTGTCACTATGAGAAAGATGCATCGGCCTCGGCGCAAAAACGCTTTCACTTTTTGCATTTCATCTTCAAATCTCTCCATGCCGTGCTGTGTGTCATACAGTCCTGGGGTATCCAGCACTGTCACCTGTCGTCCTAAAACAAGTGCTGTCGCTTCCATGCATTCTTTTGTTTTGGACTTGGCACCAAATTTAGACTCAAACTTCTTCTCTCCAAGGATGGTGTTTCCTGAAGCACTTTTGCCAGCACCTGTCCTACCCAGCAGGACAATGTTCACCTCTGGGTTTTTCACCACTGTTTTATCAATTCCTCGTTTGTATTTACCTAATACATTTGAAGCAGAAAAGGACAAAGGGTTATACAAACAAAACAGCAACAAAAAATACAAAATAAGGGAAACACCTTAGGCTATTTGTAGTAGCCTATATAAAAAGCTTTTTTGTATTTAATCTTTTCGTAATACAAACTTGGAGTGATGGATTAATTGGATTGAAAATAGTTAGCCTACACAATGCACGGTGAATAAAATATTAGCCTCTGTTATAAATTAAGTTGTACTGGAAGACGATACCTACATGATAAGTGCACATACTCCGTTTAATCACAGCAAAAATGGTGGTGTACATTTAACACCCTATGGTATTTATATAAGTCCATGGTATCATATAAACACCCTAGGGTGTTTAATGTACACCAGCGGTGTTAAATTTACAGACATTTTTGCTGTGATTAAAAAAACAAACATCAATTAACATGAAATGTCTTCAAAGTTGCGCAGCCTCTATGGATATAGTCGGCCTAATCGAAACTAACTTGTTCCGACATTTTGTAGGCAAGAACCAATTTAAGTTGCGCGTTTAAAATTAAGGCTTCGTGGAAATTCTGAGAAAGTACAGAAATATCAAATTTAACTATTAGCCTACCGCCAACGACATTTCTTGATTAGCCTATGAAGTAGGCTAGCCTTCCTCCTATTGTAAGTGGAGTAGGCTAACTATAGCCTATAAATAAATCTAACCACCTTTCACGTGTTTTTAATAAACGGTAAGTAACAATCTAATGAAACATCTAAAATCACAAAAGGCCTAACGTTTACTGCAATGTATTTCACCCTGTCCGTTGGAATGATGACGCATTTAATATTATGTTTGTCCAATTCCTTTTTTGCATGATATTAAGGCTGTACTCTCTGTATTTAGTCTCAATTGTACTTGTATTGTATTTTAAGACAGAAAACGACTACGTTGTCGAAATAACTCACCCATTTCCCTGCAAGTTATTTCTTAAGAAGCGTACGGAACATGATTTCTTTTCGTGTCACAAAATGGCAGTGTTTCAACGAGCTTTGTTGTTTCCTTATTGTTACTTCTCTCCTGTCTCCTCCCACTTTAGTTCAAGATAGAGATTAGCTCAAATTGCTCTTCCGTTACTATATAAAAAACTAAAAAACCTTTCCACAAATATAAATTTTGATACATTTACAGTGTACAAACCCCAATTCCAAAAAGGTTTTTCCATAAAGTTCAATAGGAAAATGAGTCAGGAGTAACAACCCTTAAAGTGATCCATCCATATCTACTGCTTATCTGGCAGCAGACTGAGCAGAGTGATGGGCTGTGTCCGAATCAGAGGCCTATCTACTGCGCCCTGTCTCCTGCGAACATTGCACTGGCAGAGGTGTGCTGTTTAATGTGCACTGTCGGGAAAAAGTGCAGTCACGGGTAAAAATGAAAAGTCGCAAAGCAGGCATTTGTTTTAAAAAGTAAAAACATGATGATTTATATTTAAAATACGTTGGTTTCGGTTAAAAATTGCTTATAATTTGGGCTAGTTTTGAGTCGCCATTTGGCTGGAAAGTCTTACAAGATCTGGCAACCCTGTGCCCCACTCTTGCGCTGCCATGTCACGTGTTGTTTTTGTTGTATTTGAAGGAAAACGTCAGCGAAGCTGCGCCTCATTTTTTTTTAACAAAGCTTCACGTCATATTTATGTGACCAAAATGTTCGTGTACTTCTTGAAGTGTGCTCCCGAATGTACTCATCGAAACCCCGGAAGTGTGTCATCCGGGTGTTTGAAGTATACTGCAATTTGAAAAAAATTTGCGTACTCTACAACTTTCTCGCCCTATCTACTCACCAAGGCTACTCAACAGTGTGGAAGAGTGCTGATTCGGACACGGCCCCAGTTTGAGGCGCGTTTAATACCGGAAACCCTTGATGACTTACATCCATTTAGCCAACCATGGGTTCCATACTATTCTTGTGTAATTTACAGTCCCCCAATTCCCATTGAGATCCATTCAAATGCAGAGAGGTTATAGCATCACTTGTAAGAGTCTTTTGATATCCTTTTATACCCAGTCATGATAGTGTCAATTGTTTACCTGTGGAATGTTCCAAACTGGTGTTTTTCTGAACTTCCCAGTCTTTTTTTTGCCCGTCCCAACTTTTTTTGGAACGTGTTGCAGGCATCAAATTCGGAATTAGCGTACATTTACAGAAATCAATAAAGTCGATAAGGTAAAACATTAAATATCTATTTTTTTTTGTACTGCTTTCAATTAAATATATGTAAGAGATCATTTACAAATCACTACTTTCTGTGTTTATGTGCATTTTACAAACTGTCCCAACTTTTTTGGAATTTGTACAAGTTGCCCTGTACAGGTCACTTTGTGATTATCACCACATATTTCTATTAAGGTTTTTTTTTGTTGTTCTTGCATAAAATCCATTCATGCAGAAGGGTATTTTCACTTAAGCAAATCAGGTTATATACCTTGTCCAGTAACACAGCAGAATCGCTGGACTCCCACAACTTTTGGGTTACAAACCTAGTTCTCCAACCATTGTGCTACACCACTACCAAACATGCACTCTGCATACATCTCTGAAGCAGAGCTCTATAAAGTTGTAATGCAGAGTAAATCCTCAACCTGCAATCTTGACCCCATTCCCACAACTTTTTTTAAGAACGTCTTCAATAGTCTCTCCGACTCAGTTCGAAAAATAATTCATACATCTCTTGAGACTGGAATTTTTCCTAATGCATATAAAACTGCTATTGTGAAACCGTTACTGAAGAAATCAAATCTGGACTATAATGTACTAAGTAATTATAGACCTATCTCAAATCTATCTTTTATGAGTAAGATACTGGAAAAAATAGGTTTTAATCAATTAAATAACTTTTTAAATGAAAATGGTATCTTAAGAGAAATTTCAGTCTGGTTTTAGAACCAATCACAGCACAGAGAGTTAAAATAACAAATGACCTCAGAATTAGTGCTGATGGTGGTAATGTCTCTGTTCTTATTTTTTTGGACCTGAGCGCTGCATTCGACACACTCGACCATAGCATACTAATAAATCGATTGGAAAACTGGGTCGGACTATCTGAATTGGTTTCAAACATATCTCTCAGATCGAAAATTTTATGTTAGCCTAGGAGAGTATGTATCCGAGAAACAAGATTTGACTTTTGGTGTTGCACAAGGAAGCTGTCTTGGTCCTCTTCTTTTTTCACTTTATATGCTACCATTAGGTGATATCATCAGAGAACATAATGTTAACTTCCACAGCTATGCTGATGATACACAATTATATATTTCTGTTTAGCCGAATGACACAAACTCTTTATGCTCCCTGACTTCCTGTCTGTCTGCAGTTGAACAATGGATGAGTAATAATTTTTTAAAACTAAATGAGGATAATACAGAAATACTTTTAATTGGCCCCAAAGCCAAAAGGGATGCACTTTTTAATAGATTAGGAAATTTGGCACAGCACAAAAAAGCAGAAGCAACAAGTTTAGGTGTTATTTTAGACTGAGATTTAAGTTTTAAAACGCATATAAAGTGACCAAGACAGCATTCTTTCATTTGAGAAATATTTCTAAAGTTCGGCCGTTTTTAATCCAACAGGATGCTGAGAAGCTGGTACATGCTTTTATTTTTAGCAGGCTTGACTATTGTAATGCCCTTTTAACTGGTCTTCCAAAAAAGTCAATCGAAAAACTACAGCTTATTCAAAATTCTGCAGCTAGACTTTTAACTAAAACAAGGAAGAGAGAGCATATAACACCCGTTTTATTTTCACTGCACTGGCTTCCAGCATCTTTTAGAATTGATTTTAAAGTCCTTTTATTTGTATACAAAGCATTAAATGGCTCAGCACCCTCGTACATTACAGACCTCCTGTCTTTTTATGCCAACTCGAGCTCTCAGATCTGCCACAGTCGACCTCCTCAATGTACCTCTTGTACTTCATAAAAAAAGTGGTGAGAGTGCCTTCAGCTACTACGCCCCAAAACTTTGGAACACTCTCCCGCAGGACATTAGGATGGCAGATTCGGTCGGCTCTCCTGCAGGACATTAGGATGGCAGATTTGGTCGGCTCTCCCGCAGGACATTAAGATGGCAGACTCGGTCGGCACTTTTAAAAAACAGCTCAAAACATACCTTTTTAAACAAGCTTTTAAATTATTTATTTTTAAAAGATTTTATTTCTTATTGATTATAGTCTATTTTTACTAGTTTAGCTACTTTAAATCTTATATCGTTTTATTTTATTTGTCTTATTGTTTATACTGTTTTAACTATTTTATCTGTCAGTTTTTATCAATCTTATTGTTTTATTTTATTTGTCTTATTGTCTGTTATCGATTTTTACTATTTCTATTTGTCAGTTTTTATTAATACTCTATCTGTTATTTCTATTGTTACTTTTTGTTTTATGTGCATCTTGTAAAGCACTTTGAGCTGCATTTTTTTTGTATGAAGGGTGCTATACAAATAAAGTTTATTATTACATTC
Organism: Synaphobranchus kaupii; assembly: GCA_029718625.1. Taxonomy (NCBI): domain Eukaryota; kingdom Metazoa; phylum Chordata; class Actinopteri; order Anguilliformes; family Synaphobranchidae; genus Synaphobranchus; species Synaphobranchus kaupii. Next base: position 85,354,482 of record CM056381.1, read on the forward strand.
TGATCAGATAATTTCACTTATGTAGTGTTGCATGATTGAATTATATACTGTATGTAGATGAAGACACTAACCCTGGTAAGAAGAGCAGTTGGGTCTGTGGGCTTTTGGAACTACTGTCAGAGACCCAAGAAACCAGGTGAGGGCTAGTTAACAGTATGATTAACTGCTTAAACTGATCCATTAAGTCCAGAAGACCTTGCAATTCTCTCTGGACCGGGGTTGTTAAAACCCCTGAAGTGGACAAAAATGTCCTCATAAGCATGAATGTCCTTCCGTTCAGATTGCACCCAAGACAGATATGTGCACTTCAACTCATTTCAAATTCATCGGTGCATTTTTCATTAAATTTTTTTTTTAAAATTTTTTAAAATGAGTCAAGGTTGTCAGATCTCAAGTTGAACCTTTTTTTTATTTTAAATGACCAAAAATCACCTTTTCAAGACTAGAAATTCAAAGAACATACATGTATATCAAAGCTTTTACACCACATGGACTAGTTGTGTATACCAATTGACAGCAAGCATACAAACAAGATTAATCAAATTAAACAGTGATCATCCTGCCATATATTTATCCTAAATGCCAATTTATGAGTATTGAAATGAGTCTTCTTAAACTAATTTCCCTTAACAATGGTGTCATTGCAGCTACTTTCACAAAAAACATACAGGGTCTAAGTATAAGACTTAAAATGTGAAAATGCCATTTCTATTAATGCACACATTTAGATTGAATACAAAGATTATATTCAAACTTTAACCATCAAAATAGGATGAGAAATCTAATACACTTTAATCCTACTTGTGCCCCAATTAGGAGGGTGGTTTGCATTAAAACTAAAATTAAAAACGTGACACCTATCTGAATAGGCACGTGTACCCATTCCCTTGTTATGAGATTCAAGAGCCAGGGAAGGGAAATTAAAACGGTAAAATGTTTCTTAATTAATCGGTTGACATTCAGGGTACTGCGGTTGCCATGGAGTCATTGTGACATCACCGATTAACAGTTCCAACTGTTCAGATGGAATACAGACTCCGCCCACCACCACCAATTAAGCACACCACACAGCCTTTGGACCAGACTTTTTATTGTCCGTAAACAACGAACCTCACACCCGCGATGGGTACAGCATCTGAAAAGGAGAAGAAACAAGCAATGAGCACCTACGTACAGCCCAACCCAGACACACAAGCTGCCGTGCATACCACGGAGTACGTTCCTACATCAATGCAGGAACAGGGCAGGGCGGGTATTAGACATAAATCAGTTTCTCACATTCCTGCTTTGAGAATGCAGCTCATTAATCTCGATTCAGTGCTTTGAGGAAACCTAGCGAATTGACCCTCACTGCGATGAGTTGAGACATTAGGTTGTTCACTATAAATTCACATTGTACCGTTTTTGTGTGCTTGCCGTAGCCCAGAATAAAGGCCACTGTCACTGCCTCCATGAGACCACCACAAGAGTTACTGTATGCCTTTGCTGACACCACATTCATTACGGGTGGAATGAACAGGCAACACTGAAAGGCAAAGCATGATGGGAAGACTCAACCCGCTCCTTCTGGGAGATAAGCCAGACTTGCAGTTTCATTACATTACATTACTGGCATTTAGCAGACGCTCTTATCCAGAGCGACTTACACAACTTTTTATCACGTTTTACATAGTATCCATTTCTACAGCTGGATATATACTAAAGCAATGCAGGTGAAGTACCTTGCTCAAGGGTACAACGGCAGTGTCCTACCTGGGAATCGAACCTACAAGCCCAGTTCCTTAACCATTATACTACACTGCCGCCCTAGTTTCAACGGTTGATTTGGAGTATAGAATTTGGAAGATCAGTTAATGCCAGGGCGGCACTCAAATGTACATGGGTTTGAACCAGAACCTGCACATGCTGAGGGTGGAGCTCCAGATTTGGAGACGGAGTGTGCACACGCACACCAGGAAGGGGGATGGAAAGGGGCGGAACTCACCACACAAACCCCGTGCCCGATGGTCTTGGTGGGCAAGTTGCTACTGATCTTGGCGCGAATCATCCCGCTGTGACTTTGCCCCCAGATGACCCTGGTTTTGTTAGAGCCGCCTCCGGGAGTCACCGTGTCCCTGGAAAAACAAGTTGGGTTGAGCTACACGGTATCCCACAATTCACTGCTCACTGGCACCAACAGCAATAATTCACTGTTTTGCTGCATTTCCACCACAGAAATTTCCCCGTTTTTGTTTCAGATTAAAAACAGTCCAGCAGTGCATCTGAACTCTGGATAACTTGCTGGCCAAAAAAAGTCGCAATATAAGAAGCATGTTAATTGAGCCCTCCAATCACTAGGTTTACATACAAACAAAACATAAATTTTCAGCAGCGGTCCAACAGTATAACAGGGCGTCTGCAGGTATCAAGAAGTTAATTTTAAGACTTTTTAAGACATTTTTAATGCCACCTAGACTGAAATTTAAGACCAAACTTGCAACAAAAATAAACATGAAGTGTATACACTCTTCGCAACTGAGTATGTAATATTGTCAAGAATGAAGTTAGCAGAAGTGGTTCTAGTATTCCACAAACCACCGGATGCTCTTGAAAGGGAGCAGTACGCCTAACTGGAGAAGACAATGGGCGATATTTTCAGGCTCTTACTCCAGTGCGCTAAGACAGGCGGTGTGGCAAAAATATGGAATGGAATGCTCTGTGTCTACTGCATGTGTACTGCATTCAATTCCATGCCACATTTTTGCCACACCACCTGTCTTAGTGCACAGCGCACTGGAGTAAGAGCCTGAAAACAGCACCCACTGGGCCTCAGCACCCAATTGGGCCTCATTCAAGTACAAATTTGATCGTAAATGGGAACATAAATGTGTAGATTAGATTTACAATTAATTTACATCGAGGTCAAACTTTTGATGAATGCAGTTCTAAATCAACATTGAGGCAAAACGACACTAATTACTTGAGTTTAAGGACATTTGTCCAAATGTTTATTACAGTGAAATAGGGGTCGGTGTGGCTACAGAGCCTGTGGGGTGGGATCAGGTTTCAGCGGAGGGTTTGTAGCTAGATAGCTACTGCAATGGCGGAGGTGAAGAAGCTCAGTGAAGTGAAATGACAAGCCGACAGGGCTCGTTCAAAAACCAGAATCGGAATTGCTTTTCCTCGATGGCAACAGCTGAAGTTCAGCAAGGGGATGAAGAGCGATGCGGAGTTGGCGTGTTTTCTGTTGGACCTGTAAGTAACGTTACCTCTAGCTATGCAGCTAGCTATGGTGACTGGGCGGGGGTTGGATATACGATTGTAATATGAAGCTGAAAATAGATATTAAACCATTAGACAACAAAGCAAGCATTTTATAAACCCACTCTCTGTCCTAAAGGTCACACTGTTAAAGGAAGTGCTCCCGTTTAATGAATCAATCGCTAGGCCTAGGCTACATTATTGCCCTCAAACATCAAATGGCACGGAAAAAAATTATGCCCTTCTTTGGACAACGAAGAATAATTCTCCTTCATCCCAGGAAAGTGGTTATTGGTGTGTAAGGACTGTACACGTACATACTGTGGTCAGTTCAATCCTGACTTGACAGGGCAAATACAAGAAGAGATGTTCGAATTTGCGGCAACACGAGTGTGGGCTGTAACTCCAAATAAGCGCTGCAAAGAAAACCCGTTCATGACGCCAAAACAGCTAAAATAAACTGCGCGGTCAATGAAAAATAGCTTTGCACAGACGAATTTCGCGAGATAATCAGCTATACAATAAAAAAAGAATCGCCACTACCTTCAGCTGCCAATGAGTGATCCCTGTAACAAATAAACATTAAAAGACTAAGAGCAGGATAAAGAACAGGAAAGTACCGAAATTGGTTTAAAACGTATAAATCTGGGATCGTATAATTGTGCAGAACGGAGCAATTGGAGTCTGCTGGCGTGCTCTTGAATATTGTTCGCTTTGCATATGGGATTCTACCACCCTGAATCCCATTGTGCCAAGCTTGAAACATTTGCGACATATACTGCATCGGGCTTCGGAGACATTACCGGGCACGGGTTTTAACCATGAGTATTCGCTTTTCTCAAGCCATTTATCGTTAAACTTGCATTTACCCATGAATCCGTTAGTTTGCTAGCTTGGCTATTACATAGAACTTAGATTGTTACCTCACTTGACTGAATCCGAAGCAGAAATTTAGCAGAAAGTAATCTTGTCAGAATCGCTCCTACTGACAGTAGCCTACTACTGTGGAACAGTTTAGATTGCTTGGTAACGTAGAAGCACCCGCGAACTCTTGCGGTCACGTGACTTCACCTAAAAAGGATCCTTGCGTATTAAAAAAAAAAAAATCCAGTTTCTATCGTATTTGGTTTTCTTTCAGTTTATCATTTGGCAAAACTCAATCACACCGTATAGTGAGATTGGGAACACATCGCCTCAAAAAATATTTACGACCTTTCAAAAACGAATTTAATACAATTTAATACATTTTAAGGCCTTTTTTTAATAAATATGAATTTAAGACTATTTAAGACTTTTTAATGACCCGCGGACACCCTGTATAAGGAACAGGAAAGTTTATTAACTCATTTTTCAGTTACCATATACCCTTGGACAGTACATTTTTGGGGAGTTGTAAAACCTGAATTGCCATGCAAGCACAATGTGAGAAAAAGCAGTGGAAGAATCTTATGCATACACAAGGGACCGGCTCCAAGCACCACAACTCACCATTGTTCCCCCCTGCTGATTACACCACCCAAGTATTTTCATTTTCCTACCAGTTACACATTGCTACCCTGGTGTACAATATGTCCTTGTGGTAGCCCTTAAGATGCCACTCTGGACATCTCTGTGAAAGACCACCACAGGAGTTACTGTATGCCTTAGTTGACACCATATTCACAACACATGGAATGAACAGGCAACACATAAAGGCAAGGCATGATGGGAAATTAACCCCAAGAGCAGTGAGGTCAAAAGGAGCTGAGGCCGCACACGGTTACCATTTTTTACATTTTTAAAAAAAGAATCCATATTATTAATGGAAATTCAACATTTACTGAGAATGTAACAAAGAATACTAGGAACTGAGGCAGACATGATTAACAGAATGTAAGAAAGGAAGACTGAGGGAAGGTTTTCATAGGTCAGTTGGTCATATGACGACCAGCACCAAGTTCATACTTGGCAGAAGCTTGGCAGGTGGTGCCGATGGTGAAATCCAGGGCAAGTTCAACTACAAACAAAACACAAAACCTCCACATACAAACATCAAATTAAGACTCCTACGCTCACCTTTTGGCGTTGTAGACGTAGGCGCAGCGTCTCCTCACGCGCGTGTACACCCCCCTCCACCTTCAGCAGGCCCGTGTGCTCTCTGGTTCATCAGTCCATGCTTGTACCCTGCAAAGATGCCCTGAGGAGAGACTGTACCGTCAGTACCCCTGAACTACAACACCAAGTTCCACCCCAGGACTACAACACCCAGCAGCTCAGCCAATTCTGATGACAGGCCTCTGAAGGTATGGGCACACAGACATGATCAATGACTGAATGTGGCCACTTATTCCAGACACCTCCACCAGTACGTTTCACTTGCAGAAACATCCCCCAAACAAGGTCTGCAGTTACATTCGTAATGAATAAATGATTAATACGTTGCGACGGTGTCAAATGGTTGCTCAAACCGTGAACAGTTACGCTAGGAGAACGCAAACAACATTTATCGCATACAATGGCTGCTTCGGTACAGAAGCTATACTCACTTTCCTGACATCGTGAGAGGAGGGTAGCTACAGCGTCGCCACGCGGCAGAGCCTGGGTTAATAGAGATACGGAGAACTGAACAGGCGTTGGGAAATCAAAGGCTGAACTGACTGTAATTAGCTTTTACACTAGCACCTTTAAATATACAAAACACGGAGCTGCGATGTGCTGCTGTAGGAACTAATTAGTGAAATTACAGCCAACTAAAGTGTAGCAAATAATTTCAGCATTACAGTGTTCCACGTGCTGTAGTAGCTAAGATTATAACAGACGTACTTCGTTGGTGCATGCGATTCCTGCATGGAGACGATCGGTTTCAAAAGAAATCCTGTAATTATCTTTGCCATCCTGGATGTAGCCTTGCACACATATGTGTGTACACAAACCTAGGACTCATCGCGGTATATACAGAGCAGAATTACCCCCTGTACTTATCCCTCTTACTGTAAAATTTCCCATTGATTTTACTGTTTCTTTCCCCCCCTTCAACTGCACCGCTATCAAGTCTGAAGGAAAAGGACCACAAGCCACGCAGCAGAGAATGATGGGAAATCAAGGAGATCGAAAAGGACCCAAGGTGATTAAGCACCGCCTGACTAAAATTAAACTAAGCTAGAAGTTGAAGTTGAAGGTGAAGCCACGCCCGAATCCTACTTTCATTTATTAGTGTTGCAACTGCGAATGTAGCGTACTTCTGGGCAAATTGTAACATTAACGAGACTGGCAAACAGTTCAGTTATGAAGGTGAAATCATCCAAGCACTGAAGGATCACTGTTTTTATGTATTTCTAGTTAGATTGCTAATAATGTGATCACGTTTTAAGAAGCTTATTTAATGGAAGAGATAGGCCGGGCAGATTCTCCATTTTGTACTTTTCAGCAATCATGAAAAGTACAAAATGGGGAAAAAATAAATGCTTTAGCATTGAAACATATCAGCACATTGAGTGGAACAAACCAACCTAAAAAAATGAAACGTCATCAATAGACTATGACTATGGGTACAGATAAACAACCATATTCTCTATTGATTGAATGTCAACAATAACTCCTTATTTGGACATGTTACGCTCGGAATGTTCGAGACTCATGGTCGGGGTTGTTACGTCCATTGAACGTTCGTTTGTGCAGTGTTCCATTTTGATTATGATATTTTTATGATTCTGTTTTGTCACAAGACTGACTCTCCTTAATCAGAATTAATACACAAGCACACCTTATTGTCAGATAACAGTTTGACAACCAGAGGCTGTGGTAAGTTCAAATGAAATAGCCTATAACACAGGATAGGCCTACCCACGCACTGTACTAAGATGTTGCAGTGTTATTTAAATGAATAACTGGTGTGTATATTTGTTCATACGGAAAATGAATACTATGCAGTTAAGTTGGCTGTATCAGAGGAAGAAAAACCACCAATAAATTTCACCAATTTAGCTTTCTGAAATGTTAAACATTTGTCTTTTTCAAACTACCCCCTCCCCAGATTTTTCCGGTCATGTCTGAAGGAAAGCAAGTGAATTACACCTTGAGTTTCCACAAATAATTCTGTGAAGCGAGAGCATCACTGATCAATGATTTCAGGCAGAATAAATCGGTGAAGACTAAAAAGATTCAGAAACAGAGTGGGACATTAGTTAATTTGTGAGTCATCCAGGAGGAGTGCTCCAGATGGGATGTTAGTTTTAACCCTTTAATTAAGGTGTAAGATCACAAATAATATGTGATTAGAATATAGGATGTTCTTAACTGAACATCCGAATGCTGATGTAACAATCACCACTGGTAATTGAAAGCAATGAAGTTCTAGAACACGGACTTGAAAAAAACATTCCAAAAAACCTACTGTTCAAAGGGTTAATCAAATGCATTATCAACAGACGCATACCGTAGGCTATATTGCAGCTATATACCATCACATGAGTGTAAAATATGTTGCATGTGCTCTTTTTCTGTCAAGGTTGTCTTCGGAATAAATACCAATTATGTCAGGGCCATTTTCTCTTCCAGGAAAGCTGAAATGATGACAGCAGAAAAGTTCAAAGAAACCTTCAACATATGGAGCAACCTTTTAATGGAGGTGCCTTGTCTTCATCTGAAAGTTGAACCAAACTGTTAAAGTGCATGTTCTGTCATCATCTGTTAAAAAGTATGCTCTGTTTGATAAGCCTTAATTTCTAAAGTAAATCCCAATAGTTGCGTGGGTCAGAAAAGTAGCCCAATGTTTGGACAAGGCCTGTGGCAGATGAGACAAGACCAGCGTTTGCGGCATTTGTAGATGTTCCTCAGAATCACATGCTCAAATTTGGCTTCGTTGGGTTCAAACATGTCAACTGGGTTCAGACATACTGTATGTAGTTATTCTAACATAACTGTAGAGATCAAGTGTATTTAGCTTGAGGGGAATTTTATTTTGCCATTTTCAATAGACCGTACGCATTACGGCTGCATCAGGGTTTTAGTTATACGTTTGATAGCTGCACTACTGTACACCGATAGTCTCTGTATTTTCCATGTGCTCTTGTTGCCAGGGCCACAGATCGGGAAGACAACTGGGACCCTTTGTCCCAGGCCAAGGCCCATGGGGGGTACGGGGTGTAACTATTTATATTGGGGGAGGGCCCTCCGAAAATATTTTGTCCTGGGCCAGAGAAGTCATAGCTGTGGCCCTGTGTGGTGCCTCTGCAGGGCCTGGACGTGCTGTCAAGTGAGGACAGCCTTGAACTTGTCCACGTGGAGGACGTGTTTGAACATATTCACCTGTCGAAGGAAGAGCTGGAGGCCGGACTGTGTGGGTCCCTGCGCGAGAAGGACATCGTCATCTCTCACATGCAGGCGGAACTCAACCGGAGGTTCGAGGACCTGGAGGTGCGCGATTCGAAGAGCCCGTGTGTGATTTTTTTTTTTAAACGTGGGGCATGTTTTTTTGGTAGTCTCGATGAGTGCTCCCCGTTGTTGTAGAATCTGCAAGCCGGGCAGAAGAAGCAGCACCAGGCGCTGCACGACGTCAGGGTCGCCTTCGAAAAGGCCTTGCAGGAGCTGGAAGTCAACTCATCCCAAGTCCTCAAGCAGAACGTCACGGCCATTTCCCATCTTCAGGAAGCCCTGCAAAGGAAGTCAGAGGATGTAGAGGTACACAGTATAAGCCAGGTGTAACTAAATACCCAGGGGGCCACAGTGTCTGCGGGTTTTTGTGGTTCCTTTCATTTAAGGCCATGAGAACAAGGTGTGTGGATTCTTTAGCCAATCAATGACTTAGATGAACCACTGGTGCGGAGAGCACCCCAAAAACCAGCAGACACTGCGGCCCTCCAGGACTGGAGTTAAACCAGCAGACACTGCGGCCCTCCAGGACTGGAGTTAAACCAGCAGACACTGCGGCCCTCCAGGACTGGAGTTAAACCAGCAGACACTGCGGCCCTCCAGGACTGGAGTTAAACCAGCAGACACTGCGGCCCTCCAGGACTGGAGTTAAACCTGCAGACACTGCGGCTCTCCAGGACTGGAGTTTGCCACCTGCGATCTAAGCATTTGCAAAAACCGCTAGTCTGAACTGGATGTAAAGCTTGAGACATGAGTTCTGATGTGATAACGTTGTAACAATAGTGGAAGAATAATATTGTTTTGCTTGATGGTGTTGGTGCTCCTCTTGAAAGGAGATGGAGAAACTTCTTGCAGCAGCCAATAAGGAGATGGTCCTTATGGATCTTCAGTTCACTGAACACGAGGCTAAATTCAAGGACCAGGCGGCCAAGGGCCAGAGCCTCACCAGCACACTGGAGGAGAAGGATAGAGAGCTTCAGGTGAATGGCATTCTGGGAACATTACAGGAGAGCAGAAACATTACAAGGTCACAAATAGGTGCTTGTTGCCTGGGACGGTCTTTTTTAAGTGCTCCTCGGTCATTTTGACTGGATTCTGGATCAGGACACTGGTTAGTTAGCTAATAACTTTCTTTACACAGAACATGAGATGTGCTGGTGCATTTCCACAGTCAGGCAAGCCATGTTTAGCCAAAACATTGAGCAGGTTAATGCCTAAATCCCCATTCCAAAGACTCAAGACTTCTTGCCTATGCTTGTCCACTGTTGGGTCCCGGAGGTGGCTACATCACTCTAAACAACCTCCAATACAATGGCTCCTTGGTCATAACTTCATACGCTGGAATTATGACTGGTAACTTTGTATCTTGATAGCAAGCTACCTGAACCTTAGGCATTGGCACGGCTGTGAAAATGTGGCTGCTCTGCACGTCCCATTTCACTTTGGTCCCTGTCGATGCAGAGCCTACAAGCTCTGGAGAAGGGCAGAGACCTGGAGCTGCTCAACGCCAATGCCGTCTTCGAGGAAGCAATGCAGGAGCTGGAGTCCCACACATCTCGAGTCCTCAAGGAGCGAGAGGAGGCCATTTCTCAGCTTCACGAAGCCATGAAGAATGATACACAGGACATGGAGGTACACGCTCCCCAAACAGCTGATCAGAACTGATGGTAAAGCTGGTATAAAGTTTGAGGCCCATTCTGATGTGATACGCCGCAGTGTCGTAGGAGCGTTGTGAGATGGTTCAGCGGGATCTGGAAGGAGTGTTTTTTTTCCTTTATGATGTTGCCGTTCCCTTGACGATAGGAGCTGCAGAACCTCTTGGTGGAGGCCAGAGAGGAGACGGCCCATAAGGAGATGCTGCTGTCTGAGAGCGAGGTTAAACTGGGGGGGCAGGTGGCCGAGGTCCAGAATCTCACCACTACCCTGCAGGAAAAGGATCAGGAGCTCCAGGTGAATGAGAGACTTGGGGAATCACTGAAGTGCAAACTCTCAATAATTAATTTGTACCTTTTTTTGCTTGTAATAGGTACTTATAAGTACCCAAAGAACATTATTGTACCTTTCTGGGTACATTTGGAAAATTCGTTTTGGTCACTTTTTTCGTTTTGGTTCCTTAAAGAACAAAAATGTACCTCCACTGTACCTTTATTTTTGAGAGTGCAGGTCAAAGATCACACCACCTTTGGTTGCTTTTTTGAAGTCCTCCTCAGCTATATTAATCTAATTCTGGTGCACAGGGTAGTTGGCCCTGGATTTAGTGTCTGGGCGAGACACCGGTAGCCTCTGAGGAATGTGTTTCATGGTCATTTCCAACGGCTCCCATCTGATGCCTGTTGATGTAGAAGCTGCAATCTGTGCACAAAAGACGAGACCTGGAGATACACAACGTCAGGGTCGCCTTTGAAAAAGCCGTGCAGGAGCTGGAGGCCAACACGTCCTGTGTCCTCAGGGAGAATGAAATGATCCTTTCTCAGCTCCAAGGGGCGCTCAACAGGAAGGCAGAGGACCTGGAGGTACATGATCTGAACATCCCCAAAAACGGCTGGGGTGTGTCCCAATATTCTTCACTCCTCACCTCCTTTCCTCCACTCCCCCCACTACCACTCCTCTCCTACCCGGAAGTATGCAAAACTGTCTGAACGTTTCAAGTACAAGTAGTTGCATGTACAGTATACAATGTACCTGACATTGCGGTTTGCGTTGAGACATTAAATAATATGTAACTATTAATATGTAATTAATATGTAATCAGCAACATTAGGTTAGGACACAAAGATCGGTTTCCAGGGCACAGAGGAGTGGAGGTGGTAGTGGAGGAAAGGAGGTTGCATTTTTTGAGTATCGGGACGCACCCCTGATCTGGACAAGAAAAGAAAAGAAAAATGGCTCTCCTACACTTGGCCACCCGATAATTCCCCTACATCTGATTGGCTACACGATCCCATGCATGCCCCACCCACTCTGACTCCCCCAGGTCATCGCTGTAAAAGAGAGTTGATTTATCATTTAAACTACCTGGTTAGACACAAGTTTACAATAATAAAGTAAATTATTGTATAACTAGAATGGCACTCAGAGAGATGCTACGCCCGCGCGTGTGCTAATCTCGACCCTGAACGTAATATGCATGGGGCTAAAACTTTGATCTTGCACTGTGAAGGCGGGCATTCGCCGATTGGGGGGGGAAAAATTCAAGATTCAGGTCATTGCCCAACTGTCAACATTTCCACAAAGTTTCATCACAATCGGAGTAGAATTGTTCGAGTTATGGATGATAGGGCCACAAACACAGACACACACACACAGTCCGGAGCGAAAACAATACCCTCTGCTTGCGCTGTGCGCGCACGGGTGTAATAAATTGCAGTCTTTAGAAGAAGACATCCTTAGAAGAACGTTCTGAGTGAAGTGGAAGGAAAGTTTTTTTCCCCCCTCTTGATGATGTTGGCGATTCTACCTGAACAGGATCTGCCGAATCTCCTGGTAGGGACGGCCCGTAATGAGCTTCCGTTTCCTCAGCATGAGGTTCTAATGGAGGATCCGAGAGCCAAAGGCCAGAACCTCATCACAACTCTGCAGGAGAAGGATCCAAAGCTCCAGGTGAATATTTGGGGGTGAGGGTCACGGAAAAGCAGGTGGCAGTGGGGCCACATTGTGATAGCCGCTACTCTTAATCTGTCAATTCATATTTCCCGTGTATGTAACTGTAGAAGCAGAGACCTTTGGGAGCTTTTGAAGGCGGGGCTTGACACAGTGCTGGATTCTCTCTGTACTGTGTGGGAAAAAATGACAAGTCTGGATGGCCTGTTTTTGTCATGAAGCATCCTTATGCACGCATGTTCTGAAAACCTTCTGAAAAAAAAACAACTGAGGGAAAAGGGGAGTTGAGTCTGTATAGATGCACAAAACTAAACTAAAACATGTATGCATTTTTTTAAAGCACAAGGTGGAACTCCAGGGCCTGTGGAGGTATGAGGAGATGCTGGAGGCCAGCGATCATCTCTGCAAGGAGGCCACAGAGTCTAGGAAATACCCAGGTCTGAGACAGGGGACCAGGCCAACACACACCCAAATAATCGTTTTTATATTTATATAATTTATATTTGATTCAAAACTTTATTGCAATTTGTTTTATCGACTCTTGTACCCTACGCGGTTTACTTAAATTGGTTTTTATCTTTTCTGTATTTTAATCACTTTTCTGTAAAGCATATTGGACTACATTTGTGGATGAAAATTTCTATTGAAAGGTATTATCATTATTTTATAATTATCGTTATTATATTCATTCGCTTTTATTTACACTGATAGACAGCTTTATAATCGCAACTTTCTAGGAAGCAGTCCAGCCTCTTGCACGTGTTCAACACAGTCGTTCTCTCTTGAGTAGTCTATGAAAAGGGCCCGCATGCAGGGAGCTGCCGTCGCTAAAGCACGTATAGCTGCCCATGCCGAACGGCAACAACCTTACTGTCGCTCTGCGTTTGTGTGACGCTAAGCACACTTCGCTCTCCTGCTCGCGCAGTGACGGACGCAGAGAAGGAGAGCTGGTGGGGAAATCGCGGCAGTGAAAGTGCGGGACTGAAGAACTTTGACGAAGAGGGGGAGACGGCCGAGGAGGGTCCGAGGAAGACTCCGGCCCTCCTGCACTCTGGTAGCAGCTTCCTCCGCTTTCCGTGATCACAGCTTTGCCATCTGCAGGGGGACGAAATGTGAAACAAACCAGGCAGCACAGTGTGTGTGCAGTCACAGTCAGTTCAGGAAAAAAAAAATAATAATTCACTTCACTAATTGAAAATTAAAAAAAAAAAAAAACCCTCACTGAACATTGTGGCCATTTTTCAATCAATTATTTACATTTCAGTTAATTTCCTGAACTGAATGAATTTAAATGTAGCTGACTCCAAACCTGTCATGTATGCTTGTACGTGGATTATATCGTGTTCACTGTCTCCCCAATTTCAGATCACGATTGGGACAACTGCGCCACCTGGTGGCAGATTTTAGAAGGGAAGGTAAATATATACAGTATGAAGACGGGGCTGCAGCAATACGTGTTCTGGCTGTACTCTGTAGCTATCAGTGAACTAAAACACTCAAATTAATCTCTCTAGCACAATAAAAGCAGTTTGCCTTTGTTATGTCTGAAATTAGAATTTATTGTAAATCACGTCCAACATCCCTTTGATGGATTTAGTCAGAGCACTTAATACTGACATTTGTGTGGGATTTGCCTTAGTTGAATATCCACCTGTCCCCCCTTATTCTACTGACAAAATACAACCTCATTTTACTCTGCAGACTGGCCTTTATTCTTCACCGATTGCTCCTTAACACATCTAGGTATTTACAGAATCATCGCAGGTTATGTACAGTACTTCCAAATGGTTACAAAGGTACTGACTCTGTGACCTTCAAGTTCAGTTAAAAGCCCAGGTCATGAACCATCAACTGGGATCAGTTAGTGAACACCACTGCCATTGATCAATATAATACACATCGGAATGAGTAAATTAATGAGCACTTCTCCTTTTCTGTCCACAGGAGACCGCCAAGGCAGGCAGGCACCAGAAAGAAGACCTCGCAAAGACACTGAGAGCAAAAATACATTTAAAAGTGAAGAACGGACACACTGTCAAATACAATGTCAATACAAGCCCATGATCACTTTCTGTTAATTGAAGAGTATTCATATTTTTGTGTGAGCTCAACATTAGAACTGTGGTTATGCTATAGTTACTTGATATTTTAACTACTTATACAGAACTGTTCCATATTTTATAATTATAGCACTCGTTTCCCTCCACAAAGAAACGAAATGCAGTGGACACTTGTGCAGGGATCCAGGAAAAACCCACACAATTCCATTTTGCCAATTTTTGAAAAACATTTGCTCTAAACTGTACAACCCAATGATAACAATAATAAAATGAGCGGAAGAGCATGAGTGGATTGTACATTATTTTTTTTATTTTTTATATCACAATCTCCGTATCACAATCTCATGTTTGATCCGATCCAGAACGGGCCTCCTCCCAGGGCTTGCAAATATTTGGCCGTCACTTCAATTACATCTAATGGGCTGAAGCGTTTTAGTGCTTCTATGTTGAAGGGAAGTTCTAACAAACAGCATTCTGTCACACCAATAGCTTAAAACGAAGACATTTGACCCATTTTGAAAAAAACGGTCTCTCCTTTTTCTACTGTGCCTGCCTTGTCTTGACTACTGCGCCTTGCTTGCAAAACAGGTTTATATTTCTCAGCGTTATTTCCTAGTAACATAAAGGTTATAAAAACAGCAGCTTTGTTTTCCACATTACTGCACATGCAACCGTGAGCAGGAGATAAAGAGTCAGAATCAACATGGTAACTCTATACTTTTATTTTTTTAAATCTCTTATTTCAAACCAGATATAACATGTTCTGATGGACAACTGTTCAAAAATGCTGTAAAAAAAGACTTTTAAAGTGTAAAAGGGGAAGGCAAAAAGACTCCACACAGCAAGGGGGCGCTGTAGTAAAGGAAAGGAAGTCCTCTTGAGTATACAGGAAACAGTACATAGTCGTAAACATGGAATGTTATATTTATGAACTGTACAGAACCAGGTAGTGAGCCACACCGCAGTGTGCAGGTTCACGTGACGACTGTGGGCATGGAAACAGTTGCTACGCAACTCAGGTAAAAACATAAAAAAATATTTATACAGAAGGAAAAGCACATTTATAGTAATTACAATGGTTTAATCTTTAACTTCCCTTTTCAAAGCCTGAAGTTGGTAAAAAAAAAAAACCGAGTTAAGATTTTAAAACATAATTCTATTTCTTTATATTTTTCTCTTTCTGTATTTTTGCGCTGAATATTTTATTTTTATTGTTTCCATTTCCAAACTGTGTGCATGTAGGTCCAGCATGCCAAAGAGAAAGTGGAGAAAAAAAGTAATCCCCATATTTACCCATAAACCCTTGCCAGCCACCAACCGTCTGGTACATGCTCACAGAGGTCAGAGGTCACTGTAATCACAGTGATAAGCTTTCAGGAAAGCTCCCCTGCATTATCCTCCCTGATTTCCCACCATTTATGTTTGCTTGGGCTGGGTTCTGGTGCCTGTTTGGGTTTTCGGCGTATATCAATAAACAGGCCAGTCCAGAACCTCTGTAACAGAACCAGTTCTGAGTCAGCGAGTGAGAGTAACAGGACTGACTCAGTGAGTCAATCCAACAGGCCTGAATCCCTGTCACAAGACCGAGGTCAGTGAGTCAATGTAACAGCACAGACGAGTGTGACCGAGCTGCGTCAGTGCTATAGCATTGGATAAAAGCCACTGGAGTGAGTCAGTGTAACAGCACTGTGACAAAAACCACATTGAGCCACAACACCGACAGTGAGTCACTGTAACAGCATCCAATCAGAGCGAGTCTGTGTAACAGTACTGAGTCACAGACTTGGCAGTGTGTCAGGACAATAGCACAGCCTGGCCCTTGCATGCCAGCAGGCCAGAGAGCTGTGCCAGGCCTGCGGGACCAGGTTACACAGGTAACAGAAGCAGGTACGCTTCAGACAGGTGGTAGACATGGGAAGCCATTGTTACAGCCCCATCACCTTCCTCATGGCTGCTATCAACCTGCAAAACAGGAGGGCTGGAAACAGGTTTCATTAAGCTCAGCTCTGAGCTGTAGTGCTTGTGTTGTGTGCAATTGTGTTGTATATGGGGGGGGGGGGGGGGTCCTCTGTTAGGAGGAATAGTGTTGTCTTGAACATTTTTGTAGCGACAGTTCAGTTGTGAGTTGTGTTAGGGCGTGTTCATTTGTTATTTGGTGTCTTGTATTTTGTTTGTGTGTATAGTGCCATGTTGTTGTGCTTGGGTGTGTCATGTTGTGGTTTGTTTGGGGGTGGGTTATATTGTACCGCAGGGTGTAACCGGCTGTAGTTTCCATCGTACTGTGCCGTGTGTAGGTTTACACGGTAACGCTAAAGGTATAACACACATAAGGATCACAGCCGGTCTATTGACTCAGCTACATCTCTATAATGCTCCAGCCTTTCATGCAAACCATTGTTCAACTCCAGGGTGACCAAACCCTGTAGGGCTGCAGGGTGTGCCCATTTCTAGGGCGACCCAACCATGCAGGGCTGCAGGATGTGCCCGTTTCCAGGGCGACCCAACAATGGAGAAGTGCAGGGTGTGCCCATTTGCCAGGGCTACCCAACCTTGGAGGGGTGCAGAGTGTGACCATTTCCAGGGCTACCCAACCCTGGAGGGGTGCAGAGTGTGACCATTTCCAGGGCTACCCAACCCTGGGGGGGTGCAGGGCGTGCCCGTTTCCAGGGCTACCCAACCCTGGAGGGCTGCAGGGAGTGCCCATTTTCAGTTTGACCCAGCGCTATAACTCCACTTGAAGCAGCTTATTTCAGGGTGAACTGACCTCCCCTGTCTCCCTGTATCTGAATTGTTGGTGATTTTACAGGAGCAGGCTTATGCAGCCCTGATTTATGCTCTCCCTATGAGTCCTATGCTCACCAAGTGAGCCTGACAGTGAGGCAGGAGCGTGCGCTCACTCGTACAGTGCCACCTCCTGGCCACAGGTAGGAACTGCGGCCACTGGCATGACGTCAGTGTTCCAAACACACCAGGATTAAAAACTCAGGCCACACAGCTTAGATAAACCTAAGGTGTTTGCGCCCGATCCACTTCTCTGGCCAAGACCACCTCCTTAACTTAACAAAGATCTCTTAGTGTTGTTTAGCCATTAGTGAGCCCAGCTCCATCAAACTTCCTCCTTTAGGGATTGGACAACCCAGGTCATGTGACACCACGGTCACGTGATTTACTATGGCAGAGCAACACCAACCCCACCCCTCGCCTGCCCAAAGCTCAGTCTTGTGACCATAGTAACAATAATAATAATAATAATAATAATAATAATAATAACAATAATATCGTACAAGAAGGAGCCAAGGACAAAGACACCCTATGAAGTGAGGAGAGAACACAGAAGGCTAAAAACTCGTTAATGAAAAAAAGGAAGAACCGTCTCTCCATCTCCTCTTCTCTCCCCATCCAAGATAACCCCCATCCCGTCCGTCCGTCTGTCTGTCTGTCCGTCCATCAGTCCTGAAGAAGTGATTGGTGACCTGAAGTCTCTGGCTCCAGAACGTCCTACCCTCAACGTCCCAAATCTCTTCCTCCTCTTCCTTGCTCCGTCTCCCTCTGGAGGGGTCCATCTCTGTGGATTTGGGGTGGGTATGTGGGTTTTTGAGGGGGGGGGGGGGGGGGTGGAGAGGGGTATGCCTGTGGAAGTGGGAGGGAGAATTCCACGGTTTGGGGAGGGTGGTCGAGCCACGTATCTGCTTGAGCATTCCATTCACACATCCGTCCATCCATACGTCCGTCTGTCCCTAAACGGTGACAGAAGGGGTGGCACCGGCCGAGGGGGAGGGGGTGTGTTTCGGGGGGGGCCAGCTCCAGCAGCGCTCTTACTGTTCCAGCCACCAGGGGGAGCCCTTTCTCCTCCAGGATGTGGAGCGGCAGGCACAGCTGGGCCTGGGATGGGCAGGGATGGGTGGGGTGGGGTGGGGTGGGGTGGGATGGGGCAGGGCAGAGGGTAAAGAGGAGGAGGAGGAGGAGGAGGAGGAGGCGGGGAACAATTGAACAATGCACAACAAAAAAAGAAAAAGGTAGATCAATGGATGGACAAAACAAAAATAATAATGACACAAACGGAAATGCAAGCTTAAAACCAAAACCCAGCAGAAAACTGACAGAAACACAACACAAGTTAATCAGAACGAAAATGAGATCATGGCTGAGAGGGAAGGACATAATGACATAGCAAGGAAGGACAGATTGACAGACAGACAGACAGAAGGGGCCAGAGAGACAGGAGCTCTACTTTCTCAGTCCCAGCACAGCTCCCTGAACAGTCGCAAAGGATTCTGGGATGTGAATCCATACCACTGCTCCTTTCAGTTCCTCTCTTCTTTTAAAAATGTATTTCTTTTAATGCAAGAGAAGATTTCTAGAAAGACCCCTGGACCAAGGCAAGATGGGGAGGAGCCTGTGCATGATTGGCAGGAGCTTGCATAAGTCTGGACAGGTTGTAGAGGACACAAGCCTGGCTTCCAGAGATGCTCTCCCCTGTGTCAGTCTTGTCGTTGGGCACAGTCCAGGGTACACGAACTTACAACTAAACGGCGTATTTTCAAGATGCATAAAAACCGGAGATATTTCTTGAGTCTTTGGTAAAAAAGGGAACAATTGACTCCACAGTGGGTGGAGCCTGGGATACTTTACTCCTCCCACATCACAGAAAAGGCTGCAGTGGGTGGAGCCTGGGAGACATTACTCCTCCCACATCACAGATAAGGCTGCAGTGGGTGGAGCCTGGGGTGTGTCCCAATATTCGAAAAATGCATCCTCTTTTCCTCCACTACCACCTCCCCTCCTCCGTGCCCCGGAAACAGATCTTTGTGTTTTAATCTAATGTTGCTGATTACATCTTAAATACGTATTAACATATTACTTAATGTCTCGACGCAAACCGCAATGTCAGGTACATTGTATACTGTACATGCAAATACTTGCACTCGAAATGTTCAGGCAGTTTTGCATACTTCCGGGTAGGAGAGGAGTGATAGTGGGGGAGTGGAGGAAAGGAGGTAGTGTAGAATATTGGGACGCACCCCTAGTGATTTTACTGTTCCCACAGCAGATAATACTACAGTGGGTGGACCTTAGTGATTTTACTCCTCCCACACCACAGTGAATGGGGCTTGCGGATTGGGGAATCCACCTGTCCGTTGTGCTTTGTGCTTAAGGCAGACTGCACGCCTGACTGACCTCCCCAGGCGGGCAACGGCAGACCAGCAGTAATGATTCTCTCACACCGCAGGAAAGGCCAAATAAACGGCGACAATGCTGTTCTCTGATATTACTATAAGGCAAAGGTCCATCAGTCCGCATGCTGTTCAGCATAGATACAGGAGGTAACATCAGGGCATCTGTGCCAGCACAGTGCATCTCTGTGGTGCTGTAGTTCACAGAAGGGGCACAAGTAGAGAGTCCATTGTGGACTCGATGGAGACGAGTGCAAGGCTAAATATGGCCAGCAGAGGGCAGCAGAGACAATAAGGCGTCCATTGTTCCAGACGCCTCCTGAACCTGCTTCTCAGAGCAGAAATGTCTGCAGAGGAGAGGGGGGAAGGACGAATCACAGAGAGTAACACAGAAAGACAAGAAAGGACAGTGGGAGAGGGGGAGAGCCAATCACAGGGAGTAACACAGAAAGACAGAGGGGACAGTGGTAATAGGGGGTTAGAGTGAGATGAGGGAAGGATTTGGGTTAGGGAATGTTTCAGGAGTGAGAGAGACAGGGAGATTGTTAGTAGCAGGAAACCAGGCACCAAATCAAGGGCAGGGTGCCTAAGATACCAGTTCAAGAAGTGTGGAGTCTGGTGGGCCAATCTATACAGGCACAAATGTGTGTATACACACACACATGCACGCATACACACACACACACACACACACACCTGCGGGACCCCAAGCCTGCGACACGCCTCCAGGAAGTTTTCCACATTCCGCCGACACTTGGCCATCGTCAGTTTGGGCTGGACGGACAGACAGAGACAGACAGACAAACAAACTATGCATTGCTAAGCCTGGGATTATGCGATTTAAATATTACTTAGAAAATAGAACTTTTTAATTTGATAGCTGGAACCCCTTTAGTTGCCCATCTTTGTACCTTTTCCACCAGCTCGTAAGTCTTCCTTACAGTGTGGCGCCCATAATTGGACGCAGTACTCTTAATGTTGTCCATCAAAGGCATTGTATAACATTAATATCCTCTTCCGAGGGTCATCGAGAGATGCTTACGGGTTTAGATTTCACACGTTTAAAGTAAAGTAAAAGCTATGCTCGTATACTCACCACGGCGGGTGAAGGCACGTGGATGCTGGGCACGGACCTCGGCCGCACGTGATTGGCCAGGTGGCAGAGGACAACCCCGTCCGTCAATGCCGCCCCCAGGTCGCTAGGTAACGACACCTTCAGCCTGGACTCGATGTTCTGTTGGCGAAGCGCAGGTTAAGTTATACTTTGTTGACCCCATGGGGTAAATTTGTCCTCTGCATTTGACCCATCCTAACTATTTAGGAGCAGTGGGCAGACACAGTGCAGCGCCCGGGGACCAACTCCAGTTCCTTGGTCATGGCAGCAGTATACCTACCCTGAAATACACGTCTTTGGCGTGGGAGGAAACCAGATTACCCAGAGGAAATGGGAGAACCTGCTAAAAGGACTCCTCTTTCTTGCGAGGCGACAGCGCTAACCACCGTACCACCGTGCCGCCGCCTCAGCCGTTTCTCAGGGGACGTGTCCCTGTCCTGCATTATTACGCTCATCTGCTAACGGCTAACGGACAGGGCCAGCGGACGCAGTGCATTCTCTCACCTTACGTAACTGCTCCACCAGTTCCGCCTCCTCTCCCACAAACCCCTGGGGCTCAGGGGGTGTGGTCTCCTCAGCCTCTAACTTAGGGAGCCCCAAATCTGCTGGGATGGAGAGAGACATTGAGAGAGGAAGAGAAAGAGAGGGAGGGAGAGAGAGAGATATATAGTGTGTGCCCCAACAGCATTATAAACAGGCCTTTGCCCTCCCACAGAAAGGGCTTTCATTATCCAGAGCCTTCACTAATCATGGCTAATTACTGATTACATTCACTAATTACGCCTGCTTGATATGCACTTCATCCCTGCCAGAAATCATCAGGCTCTGTGTGTTACGTGCACAGGGTGCCAGAGCACCTCGCCCCAACCCACCTCTCCTGGCATCCTCTCTCTGTCCCAAACGAAGCAGGAAGCTGTTGGGGATGGGGGGCGGGGCCTCGATGGGAAGGCGGGGCCACAGCGCCAGGACAGGAAGGCAATTGGTGGGCTGCAGGGTAAATTGGAAGCAGACAAACAGGGAGGGGGTATTAGGCGCACTACAAGGGCCACAGGAGGGGGCACTTGGGGGCGTGAACAGGGCAGAAGCAGAAAAACTACTTTGTGTTCAAGGCCGAGCAGACACGACCTTTAATCCAATCCCAGTCTGCCACTGCTCCCTCCAATAACCATTTATACAAAGTGAATTATGCGCCCTTTCACACGCTTGCGCCAAAATAATATTTAATGACATTTATTAAAGTTGCCAGTAAAATAAAAAATAGTGTATATGACATTTCATATAAACCTCCAGGCTGTACAAACGTATATTTATTACCCAATTATTTTTCAAGAAATTACGTCTATTATTTTTCGTTTGGAAATATGGCGTATGCAGGAGGAGAAAAGGAAATAGATACCGGCACAATATAAAAACTGATGTTTATGTTTATTTATGATTTATGATATTTATGATTGTGAATAAACACCAGAAATGAATATGAATATGTTCATGTGTACAGCCCTTGTTTTTAGCTGTTTTTAGACCCGCCAGAACCCTCATGAACGTTTCATGATGTCCTCTCCCCCATGTGCTGAAAATATGTTTTTTTTTTTGGAAAATGATGTGGGTTCTCACCTGAGGGGGTGTCCGGAGGAGGTGGGAGAGAGGGGGGGAATGGTCCTCGCTCTGCTGCGCGGTGCGGGAGGGGGAGGGAGGAGGTGGGGGGGGGGGGGGGGGGGGGGGTGAAATGGAGGAAACGGAGATTATGTTCAGATCTGAGAACACTGAGGATTGCATGAGGAACACAAAGCACTGCAAGCACTCCGATTACAGGAACTGAAAGGAACACTTTAAATTTAACAGCAGTGCAGACGCCCACACACACACACACACACACACACAGACACACACAGACACACACAGACACACACAGACACAGACAGACACAGACACACACACACACACACACACACACACAGACACAGACACACACAGACACAGACACACACAGACACAGACACAGACACACACAGACACACAGACAGACACACAGACAGACAGACAGACACACAGACACACACAGACACACACACACACACAGACACACACACACACACACACACACACACACACACACACACACACAGACAGACAGACAGACAGACAGACAGACAGACAGACAAAACAGGGCCACAATGGCCAGGACATTTCAACTGACAGAGTCAGAGAGAAGAGACCCAGTGTGATAAGGTAGAGTCACAGAGATCTGATGGAATGGTCAGACACATCTGATGGGAGAGTCACAGAGATCTGAAGGGAGAGTCACAGAGATCTGATGGGAGAGTCACAGAGATCTGAAGGGAGAGTCACAGAGATCTGAAGGGAGAGTCACAGAGATCTGAAGGGAGAGTCACAGAGATCTGAAGGGAGAGTCACAGAGATCGGAAGGGAGAGTCAGAGAACCGCATTCTGCAAAGTGCCATTCAGGGTGTCTGTGCTCAGCGCACAGGGTGAAGTACCTGCATCAAACAGAGGGGGCAGCACCTGGGCCAGAAGGAGGGGGACAGCCAGCAGCGGCCGTCTCCCCAGAGGAAGACTGAGGGAGCGCCAGAGAGAGGGATAGAAACATGCCGGACAAGAGCAGGAGAGGTGGGGGTAGATTAAACACAGCCGAGGAGGGAGGGGGGGTGAGTACAGGGAGAGGGAAAAAGAAAAAAAAAGAGAGAGGAAAGAGAGAGAAAGAGACGCTTGTTAGTTTCTGTAGCTTAACACTGTTGCTTACAATTAGCAGTGAGCATGCAATGAGGCAGAGACACCAACATCAGGGGGGAGAGAGCTGGACTGACCAGGACAGACAGGAGTTTAGTTTTCACTCACTCACTCACTCACTCACTCACTCACTCACTCACTCACTCACTCACTCACTCACTCACTCACTCACTCACCTCACTCACTCACTCACTCACTCACTCACTCACTCACTCACTCACTCACTCACTCACTCACTCACTCACTCACTCACTCACTCACTCACTCACTCACTCACCACTCACTCACTTCACTCACTCACTCACTCACTCACTCACTCACTCACTCACTCACTCACTCACTCACTCACTCACCTCACTCACTCACTCACTCACTCACTCACTCACTCACTCACTCACTCACTCACCTCACTTCACTCACTCACTCACTCACTCACTCACTCACTCACTCACTCACTCACTCACTCACTCACTCACTCACCTCACTCACTCACTCACTCACTCACTCTCTCGAGTACAGACAGGCAAACAGTGATGGACAAGCTGACCCCCTGAGTTTGTGGCTAATGATACGTCAGTTAGAAAAGAGAGAGGGGTCACTCTACACAGTGAGGGTCTTACCATGAAGAGGGCGGAGTCATCCGTGTGAGTGGAGCGTCTGGAGGGGTAAGAGCTCTGTGAGGGCGGTGCAGAGACAGTCAACACATTAGAGGTGGACCGTACTGAAGGGAGGACAGTGTTTGAGGGTATATACACATACCCCATCCATCCTCCACAGCTACACCCACACACAGCGAGTACAGAGAGAGAGAGAGAGAGAGAGAGAGACAGAGACAGAGAGAGAGAGAGAGAGAGAGAGAGAGAGAGAGAGAGAGAGAGAGAGAGAGAGAGAGGTGAGAGTGAGTGAGTGAGTGAGTGAGTGAGGTGAGTGAGTGAGTGAGTGAGTGAGTGAGTGACTCTGACTCACTTGGTTCTCTGACAGGCTGTGTTTTGAGGGACTCTGTGCTGCTTTGAGCTGTTAGAGGAGAGAAACACAATCACAGCCATTAGTATTCTGCCTCAATCACACAGCACACCTGCAGGACTAATCACTTCATCACATTACAACCACTTAATTATGCTTCACAGCCCTATTCCATTCATTAAAGCCCAACATTATCTTTATTATCCTTAATGTCCCACCTGATGAGTCACACATACTGCAGACAGGAGTGTGTGTGTGTGTGTGTGTGTGTGTGTGTGTGTGCGCACGTTTAATGCTAGTCTGTGTATTCATGTGTTCAAATGCTCAGACAGTTTGTGCATGTGTGTGTGTGCATTTGTGTTTGTTTGTGTACGTGTGTGTGTTTATATGCATGCATGTATGTGTGTGCGTGTGTGCGCTTGTGCTTCTTGTGTGTGTGTGCGTGCTGCGGACGTTTTGTGTTTGCATATGTCTGCATGCAGTACACGTGTTTGTGTGTAAGTTTTTGTGTGCGTGCGTGCGTGTGTGTGTGGGGCACTGTGTGTGTGTGTGTGCATGGCACTGTGTGTGGTTGAGTGAGTGACCCCGTGACCCCTAACCTTGGCGTAGGTCAGGACCTCCTTTTGGGAAGGGCGCCCCCTGTGCCTCTCTTCCTCATACTGCAGCGCGGCGAGCTGGGCCTCTCTCCGGATGTGCTCCAGCCCGGCGGCCCCTGGCCCCGCCCCCACGCCCTCCGCTGTGCAGAGGGAGAGAGAGAACAGCGCTCATTTCCCTCAACGACACACAACAGCGCATCTTTAAGGCCTCAGACTGATTCAGTTCACTTTGATCTTCATCTTACTCGTCGTGGTTTGTGCGTGTTCTTCAATTTCATTCAAATATGTGCATTTATTATGCATTTGGAATCTCGGCACCAATGCGAATGAGGGCTCGCACCCTCCATGTGTCTTCCGAGAATTAAATAAAGGGATTGATTGATCTATTGAAAATATTGAATAAAACATTGCTTGAAAAAATGAAAAAAACCAACAGAACATAAATACAGAAGATGACAGAAGAATTCTCAGTTTTGTGTCTGGTGAGAGCTGAACCTTCATCTGCCCTCTGGAGTAGAAGGCAAAAACTCAATCAGCAGACAGAATGACAGATAGTCTGAGACAGCTGCAGTACCTGGCTGTGACCAACAGAGGGCGACACACTTCCGCCATTCAGGAGGCTCCTGGAAAAGACAAGGGGGTGAAGGAGAAAAGTGTTAAACGCAGCGAGTAAGCAAACGTTAAAAGACTGACTTGAGAACAGAGAGCTGGCATCTAACTACAGTAGGCGGCTAACGTTACATACATAATGTTAACGTTACATACATAATGTTAACGTTACATTAGCAACACACATAAAACTGATATTAATTTTAGTGCTAATGTTTGTAAAACAAACAATATATAAAGTATGTCGTTACTTAACTGCCATTAGACAAACACTAATGGCTAGAAAGCTAGCTACTACTTAACGTTAGCTTACGTTAGCTAGTTACGTTACACAAACATTATGATTCATGACTTATCATGATTGCAAACGTTTGCTGCGCTACAAATAAACATAGCAATGGAAAAAACAACATACAAGTTAGTAACATTAGTGCTAATTTGCTAACGTGAGCTAGCTAGCCAACTCCTAGTATTAAGTTGTTGTCTGCTGCTTAACGTTAACGTCATTGGTTCCAACAGTACATTGGCATCATTTACCTTGTTGGCAGATGTCGGCTCGTTGAAATCCACTTCTTTTTTCTAATAACAAACTTGCTTGGACAAATGAAGACACGTCCGGCTCGTTTAGTGTGTTCTGCAAACAGAATGGGGAAGTTGTATTGCTTTATCGTTTCTGAGGAAAAGGGGGGAAACACCTCACGTGCAATGGTAGCTGACCGTAAACAACGCTGCATGCTCATGTGCGCTGCATGCTCATGTGTGCTGCATGGGAAATTCCGAGTTAGCCTCGTATATATGCTCAAAGCTCAATTGCCACAGAGTTGACAGATTTCTTGAAGCAAGAGGACTCGAATAGTGGGTTTTGAATGAGCACAATGGACGCCAGATATCTTATTTTTGTGTTAAACTGCCTACTTACTCCAGGTAATGTATTAAACGTGTTTTCTTAATTCTTTCGTTTTTAAGTCTAAAGCTTTATTGCGTTGCTGGAATGCGAATACGAGTGTCCTCCTGCTAAAAGACACACACTCTCTCTAGATGTAATTTTGCTAAATTAGTCTAATTTAGTAGTCTCAATTTAAAACGGAATAAGTCTAAAATCAATTCAAAATATGTTAACGTTAACGGAAAAGTTAAACCAGTATTTAAATGGTTCAAAACAATCTTTTTTTTTTAGTTCCTGAACTTTTTGTGTTTTACAGTGTAGGTAGGCTAGGCCTACTATATCACCCTGATAGCAGCTGACTCCGTAACGGATCCGGCTGCGTCTCGGCAAACCTGCATAGGAGTCACACCCGTCCCACACATTTGCGCCAGAAGCGACCCGCACAACGATTACACTGCACACCTTGCGGAACCAGGACGCATTTGGTCCACATCTGGAATGCAAATGTGCGCTTATGAATTGGGCAGATAAGTTGTGGATTCGGGCCAGAGACGCAATATGAGCACGCTCAAATTTAAATATAGCATTTATCCATATCAAGGAAGAGTCAAGGAAGCTTAATCATTCTGCATTAGGCTATTAATCCAAGATGGGCTACATTAAATTTTATTATTATTATTATTAATGGTATTATTTCTGCTAAGGACTGAAATGTGCTTTGGGACCATTTGACCATTCACGCCAATAAAGCATAACGTTTAATATTTGAATTTGAAAAAATAAATAATAGAAAAAACTCAGCAGCAGCTAACTCAACACCTAAATTTTATCCGGGCTGCAGAAATGATCCGGGTGACGTAATTAACGTTCTAAAACAGCTAACCGAAGCTGCCTGCTAGTTGTAGGTTAGGTTCTCTGGAGATAAAGATTCTGCAGACGACATGCTCCCACATATCTTGGTTATGACTTTGTAGTACATTCCGGTTCGTGTGCTCCCTTCGAACCACGTCTTTACCCCGAGGTGTGAGCATGGACGCCTGGCCAATCCTAGCGCTTGAATGCTATGCAGGAATGAGAACAGTTCTGTGGCTTTTGCTGTACTGGTAAGTGCATCTTGCGGTAGAATTAATCATTGATTTTTAATGTCATTTCATTTTGTATGCAATTGATTTAATTGATTTTTTAAGATGGATTTCATTTTAATTCTTTGAGTTAGAGAGCTGCACGGGAATGGGGACAGCGGTAATAGCGCGGAATTTGTAGCTAATCCGCGGGTTTGGGGACAAAATAAAAATATTCCCGCGGTGACAGCGTCAGCGGGAATGGGGATCGGCTTTACGGTGTTCCCGCAGGAACGATAATGGCTTGTATGTTAGCACTGCGGTAACGGTCATGAGATATTATGGTCATTATTGAGTTGCACTGGTAACAGTGACAAAATCGTCTGCCAATAATCATGGAGAAGCAAAAGGCTGACACACATGTACTCATTCATCTTAAAAGTGACCGTCTAGTTTGTGTGTGGAACAACACACACAAAAAAAGCGTCTATGGAAAGAGTTTGCTTTGATTAAAGTTGACGGGAATATTGTTGCGTTCCTCAAATGCAACAAATGCCACGCGACTTTAAAATAGCCGATCGAGAGCTCTCGTGATGGAACCGGTGGTCTAATGGGCTCACATTAATGCATGCTCGGTGCTCAGATTAAAACACATCCAGTAGCCTAACGTTACGCGCATCACCGATGTTTCATTTTAAGGAAGCTAGAGCTGCCCGCTAGTGCTATGAGCGAAATGACAGACGCAGTCGTTCACATGTGTGCTACAAATAAGGTAATATGTTATTTAATCGTTATTTAATTAGTTATGTGCAGGTTATTATTATTATTATTATAAATGTCTCTGAAGTGTCAGCTAGAGATTTAGAACATCCCCTTTCTTCTAAATCCCAGAGAATTTTGAGAAAAGCTATGCTTTTGGTTAATTTGAACAGATTGCACATTTTCTTATTACATTACATTACAATCATTTGGCAGACGCTTTTTATCCAAAGCGACGTACAATAAGTGCATATTGAAGGTCATTGACGCGACTACAAAGCAAATCCGACAAAGCACAGCTTTCTCACAGCGTAGGAGCTATCCCTAGTAATAAACATGAGAAGTACACACAGTCAGCTATACATTCTGAACTATAGAATAACCAAAAAACACAAGTTAAATAGAAAACAGGAAGCGAAGACTATAGAATGGCCCTATAGGTATAATTTTAGTCGAGGTGGAGTCTGAAAAAGTGCGTTTTCAGACCACGACGAAAAACAGACAGTGTTTCAGCTGAGCGCAGCAGAGTGGGGAGTTCATTCTCCAGCCACTGGGGGAGCAAGGGTGGAAAAAGCTCCGCAGTCGGGACTAGCGGGAGCCTTTAACACGGAGGGAGGGAAGTGCAAGTCGCCCCTGCAAGCAGCAGAGCGAAGTGGTTCGAGCAGGAGCGTAGTGCTGGATTAAGTCCTGTAGGTAGGAGGGGCCTGACCTTTTGGCTGCAGTGTAGGGCCAGGGTCAGAACTTTGAACCTGATCCTGGCCACGACAAAACTAAGGGAGGTTGAACACAAGCCGAGCAGCCGCATTCTGGACCAGTTGTAGGGGCAGAATGGCGCAGGCTGGTAGGCTTGCGAGAAGGGAGTTGCAGTAGTCCAGGCGTGAGGTGACCATGGTCTGGACAAGAAGCTGGGCGGATTGTCTGCAATATGAGCAACAAAGTGCTGAGCATACTTTTTTACAGTAGCCCTACTGTTTTCCATAGATACATTTTCTGGTATTGACAAAGGCACTTTCAAATGTAAAAGGAACATTCATATGAAAATATGAATTGCTTCTGTTGCTCTAGTCAAAAAAATATTTATTAAAAAAAATACTAAAACATGCAAGGACAAATGTTTAAATTATGTGCATGCGGGAACGGGTGGGAATGGGGTTTGGGATGGCGGGGACGGTCGGGACGGGGACAGCATTTTGTCCCCATGCAGCTCTCTACTTTGAGTTAACCATTTAACCATTGCATTAGTTTTGATTGATTCCTTTTGGTTGTTTTATATAATCTTGCACCATTGGAAATGAGGGCTCGCATCCTCAATGTGTCTTCCGAGAACCAAATGAGGGGATTGATTGATATTACACTATATAGCCTATTTTGAAAATTATTTCGACGGGTTTTTTTTTTTTTTTCAAAATGTCGACTTTTTATTGAAAACTTGTTATTTTTAATATGCGATCTGCTCTGATTGTATGAGTTTTTTTCTCTTTTTACATTAGCGCTTATATTAGAAAGATCGATAGGAATAATGTTGCTTCTGTTTGTTTGCAGAGTTGTTCTTGGGGTCTGTGGGGAGCCGGAAATTCACCGCAAGGTAGGCCAATGGAAAGTGAGTTTTCAGCTCGAAACAGCTTTGTTGCTATTGTTAAAACATAGGTTAAAATGAAAATTATTTTACTGAAAGACTTTGGCTAAGACAAACGTTAAATGACACTGAGCGTATAGTTGCCGATACAATACGTTGAATGTTTTTCGGCATTGTTATTTACCTGAACTTTGTCGCAAGTGATTGTTACAAGACTAATGCCGTAATTCAAGTTTTTTTTCTCTCCATAATTTTTTTTTTTTCCGGTATGCCTGATTATGCAAATATTTCAGTTGGTCACATTTAGTTTAAAATACCTTACCTGCATTAGAAATGTCTTGTCTTGTGTCTTGAGCCGATATATTATTATCCTGGATATACAGATCATTGCGGATTTATCCCCAATAGACTCCTAACCGATAATATTAGACCGTAGCCTACGTTGAACATAAGACGTCATTCCCAAAAATAAAAAAAACAAACTTGTTTATTAACATTGGATACATAAAAAAACCTTTGATAGGGTGGTATGGCCATATATACAGTCAAGCCTGAAAGTCTCCCCCACCCCTTTCACCTTCTCCACGTTTTATTACGTTACAGACATATTCTACAATATATTGAGTTAATCTCTGCAGCTTTACAGGTCCCAAAGAGCACAGTGGCCACCATCATTCATAAATGGAAGACGTTTGGAACCACTAAGAATCTTCCTAGACCTGGCCCAGCACCGGCCAAACTGAGCAGTCGGGGAAGACGGGGCCTTGGCCACGGAGGTGAGCAGGAACCCGAGGGTCACTCTGACAGAGCTCCAGCGTATCCTTGTGGAGATGGGAGAACCTTTCAGAAGATCAACCATCCAGGCAGCACTCCTCCAATCAGGCCTTTATGGTAGAGTGGCCAGACAGAAGCCCCTCCTTAGTAAAAGGCACATCACAGCCCGCTTGGAGTTTGCCAAAAGGCACCTAGAGGACTCTCAAAACCATGAGAATCAAGATTCTCTGGTCTGATGAAACCAAAATGGAACGTTTTGGCCTGAATACCAAGCGTCACGTCTGGAGGAAACCAGGCACTGCTCATCACCTGGCTAATACCATCCCTACAGTGAAGCATGGCGGTGGCAGCATCATGATGTGGGGATGTTTTTCAGCAGCGGGAACGGGGCCACTAGTCCTGATAGAGGGAAAGATGAATGCAGCTAAGTACACCGAGATCCTTGAAGAAAACCTGCTCCAGAGCGCTCTGGACGTCCAGGTTTACCTTACAACATGACAACGACCCCGAAGCACACAGCCAAGAGAACAAAGGAGTGGCTTCGGAGAAGGTCTGTGCATGTCCTTGAGTGGCCCAGCCAGAGCCCAGACCTGAATCCAATTGAACATCTGTGGAAAGAGCTGAAAATGGCTGTGTCCCGACGCTCCCCATCCAACCTGACGGAGCTTGCAAGGATATGCCAAGAGGAATGGGCAAAAATGTCCAGAAAACAAGTGTGCCAAGCTCGTAGCTTCGTTCCCAAGATGCCTTGAAGCTGTAATCGCTGCCAAGGTGCAGCAACCAAGTATTAGGCTAAGGGTGTGTACAGATATGTAACCCCCTAAATAACCTATTTTTGTCAGTAAAATAAAATTGCACTATTTTCTAAAAACCTGTTTTCACTTTGTCATTATTGGCTATTGTGTGTAGATGTTTGAGGCAAAAAATGAACTCAATCTATTGTAGTATAAGTCTGTAACGTAATAAAACGTGGGAGAAGGTGAAAGGGGGTGGGGAGACTTTCCCGGCTTGACTGTATATTTGAAACTGCTAGACCTTTTCGGATTTGGGAGCATGCGGCTCAAATCCTGTGTGGAAAGCAAGCTCACAATGATCTTATCAGTAAGTTACGTAGTGTTGTGCTTCACTTCGGGGTTATTACTCCACTTTTACAGTTAGTTTCCAGCCCAAACCACTGCAGATAGCCCACTTTTTTTTAAATGACATTTAGTTCTTTTGTAGCTATATTTTCGTGGATAAATTCACCACATTTATCTCAGTTAAAAAACATTACATTCGCATTCATGACGACGGATAACTATCCTCCTGTCAAGGATATAGACGATATGTGTGGCCGTTATTTACTGAAACGAACCCGTTTTATCATATTGAAAATGACCCATAAACAGGAATGGTTGACCGTTAGCTAGGTCGTCTCAGAATCTTTATCTCCAGAGAACCTAACTACAACTAGCAGGCAGCTTCGGTTAGCTGTTTTAGAACGTTAATTACGTCTAACCGGATCATTTCTGCAGCCCGGATAAAATTTATCAACCAGAGGAATGATTAGGTCATCTTAGAATCTTCATATCCACAGCTCCCAGCGAGCAGGCAACGTCGTTATAGCAACAGACCGCTGTTTTAGAACGTCAAGTACGTCACAGAGGGTTTTAACAGCTGTTTCAGAACGTGAATATTCACCCGGATCTTTTTTGCACCCGGATCAAATTTGTTGTGACAGCGCCACAGTTAACTTTATTATCATGGGGTACGTTTACATGCACACTAATACTCCGATCTGAACCCGGTTACCAATACTCTGGTTACTGAAATGGTCATGTAAACACCTTTATCCGATAATGTAAGGTCATAATCCGTGTTTTAGAAACCCGATTAACACCCCTGGTTTTTTGGCCAAACTTTAGATTTTTTGGAGCATGTAAACACCTTTCTCCGGTTTCTTTCGGCTTTTCAAAACTACGCATGTCAGGCAGAAGAGGTGGTGTAACGTCAAAATGATTCCACCCGTCAACATTTTCCATGCCTGGGGTTCCTTCAGCATCTCACTTCCAGAATTGTATTATTAAATTTGCATTTCACCGGTGAAAATATATTGTTCAGTGTTACGTGCTTGTGTTTGTACTAGCTAGTTTGTGGCTAGCACATTAAATAACTGAAATTTTCGGGAAATTCGCCAGATTTAGAGATCGGTAAAGCTAGCTAGTACAATAATATAAATCAAACACTACTAGCAGTTACCTATAAATAAGTAGCTATAATAATTACTAGCTAGCTATAATAATAATAATAGCCTACTAACGTACATTTTTCACGGGCGGATCATTTTTGTCCTTACAACGGGAAGCAGTTAGTAGCTACGTTTTCGACAGCTGATTATGGAGAGAATCATGTAAACGCGGCTTTTGGAGTAATCACATTTCTTATGTCCATGTGAACGCAGTAAGTTAAATACTGGCGTAAGCTGATCGTTTCCAGTAATCGGATATTGCTGTGCATGTAAACGTACCCATTGTTATAAATGGGAATATGTATGTGTTCCACAGACCGACTGCCTAGTTTTTCACAAAATGTGTAATTTCATACATTCAACAGGAAAATGGGATGAAGATGATGTTCCAAAGAGAAGAAGAAAGATGAGCATGTCACCTCCTCTCAATTGTAAGTGAGGATATCTTGTACTTTTACTTTGTGTTGTCTTGTTCCTGTTAGGCAGATAGATCACAGAGCAAGCTCCCTCTTGTGAAGACTAATCATTCCCTCTATAAAATGTATGTCTCTTCTCAGTTCAAATGGCGCAAAGGATAGTATTACTGGGAAAGACTGGATCTGGGAAGAGCTCGTGTGGCAACACCATCCTGGGCAGGGAGGCCTTCAAAGTGGGGTTCAGCCCTTCCTCTAAGACCAAGCAGTGTGAGAAGAGAGAGGGGGAGGTGGACAGCAGGCAGCTGGTCTTGGTGGACACCCCGGGCCTGTTTGACACCACGCTGTCCAAAATGCAGTTGGAGCGGGAGATCGGCAAATGCCTTAACTTCTCAGCGCCGGGGCCTCACGCCTTCCTGGTGGTGATTGGCTGCAGGCGTTTCACCCGGGAGGAGAGGGTCGCTGTGGAGAGGATCCGGGAGATATTCGGAAAGGAGGCCGACAAGTACGTCATGATCTTGTTCACGCACGGGGATGAGCTGGAAGGCACAGTGGAGTACTTGCAGGAAGCGGAGGACGACCTGAAAGACCTTGTGCGCCAGTGTGGGAACGTCTACCACGTCTTCAACAACAAAGACGCCAGCTCTCGCTGCTGGATAAGATCGACACCATTGTGTCTACCAATGATGGGAGCTACTACACCAGCCAGATGTACCAGGACATAGAGCGAAGGATCACAGAGAGGGAGAAGGAGCTGAGGGAGTCCTATGAACTCAGGCTGGACAAGAAAGTGTGGGAATTGAACGAACAGTACCAAGCGGAGCTGACATCACTGAAGGAAGGACTGCAGACAGCTGAGGATGACGTGCAGATGGAGAAAGAGAAGAGAAGGATAGAGGAGGAGAAGAACAGGAAGATGAATGAATATGAGCGGTACTTCGAGTCACAGATGAGAAAATGCAGACAGGAAGCAGAGAACACTGCCTGAAATATTTTTTTTTTTTTCCTATTTTGCGTTATTTGCACTGTTCTTATGCGTCTCGTTATTGAGGCATGGCGTTTATTATTTCTGGCTCTTCTGTAGTCACTTAGCTCGTAGAAGTATGGGACCGCAGTTCTCTGCTCTATTCGCCTTTCTATGGTCTCTCCTTATTGAGAGACCGGGCGTTCACGCTTTTACTTAGTTACTTAGCTCGTAGAAGTATAGGGCAGCAGTTCTTTGTTCCATTCGCCTTGTTTTGGTTTTCTTACTGAGAAACCAGGCGTTTGTGCTTCTACTCATTTGTGTGTGACAGTGAGCCAGTTAGTAGCTTCGGTACGTTGGTAGGTTTGGTAGAATCTAGTACCATCGCAGTTGATCCAGTTCGTTTGCTTGCTTCCATACCTGCAGCGCGCTGTGTTTGTGTGCCAATTTGTGTGCCAATTTGTGTGCCAATTTGTGTGCCAAGTGTTCAGAGAGCAGTGATGGACTGGAGGCCTACGAGCGACGATCAGCCCAGCTGCCCAGAGAGGGAACCAAAGCCAAAACTGGCATAGACCCGTGGACAGAGATGAGACGGGTGTGGTTAAGGGGCATCCACGTGCGGAAGAAGCAAGATGTCAGGATGCCTCCTGTCATCCCGGTTTGCTGAACGCTGTGGCCCTCCACAGCCAAGGGACTGCCAGTAACCACTGGTATCTTCGAATTAATGTCTGGTTTAATGTCTTATCTTTTGTAAATTATAAGTAGTCAGCCTACATTCCTTAGTGAATGTATGATTTCCAGTCATTATTCTAATTGACTGTTTTTCATTTAATAAAACTATTTTATCTCAAGACCTGATTTAGACTTTGTTTTGGCTTGTTGGTTGATCCACCAGGTTACTGTTCGACTTACCTGTTAAAGAATTTGGCGATTTAATTGATGATTGTAATTTTTAATAATAATAATTTAATTAAATCACATAAAACATATTTTGAATGTAGGTTAAGTGAGGGGTTCTAGTACGCAATATCGCTTGTGTTCAGTATTCAGAGTGCCGAACGTTTTAACAAGGGCATTGACTGTTGGAACCGCTGGATTCAGATAATACACATTTTACCTAATCCTCACTTACCCGACAATATCCAGCTGTATGAATGGGTAAATGTAATAAGATGCAATAAGAAGTTGTGTAAGTCGCTCTGGATAAGAGCCTCTGCTAAATGCCCGTAATGTAATGTAAAGTATGGGACCGCAGTTCTTTGTTCCATTCGCCTTGTTTGGTTTTCTTACTGGGAAACCTGGCATTTGTGCTTCTACTCATTTGCGTGTGACAGTGAGCCGGTTAGTAGCTTCTTTACGTTTGTGCCCTGTTTTTTCTCATTACATTACATTACAATCATTTGGCAGACGCTCCAAAGCTACGTACAATAAGTGCATATTGAAGGTCATTGACGCGACTACAAAGCAAATCCGACAAAGCACAGCTTTCTCACAGCGTAGGAGCTATCCCTAGTAATAAACATGAGAAGTACACACAGTTAGCTATACATTCTGAACTATAGAATAACCAAAAACACAAGTTAAATAGAAAACAGGAAGCGAAGACTATAGAATGGCCCTATATAGGTATAGTTTTAGTCGAGGTGGAGTCTGAAAAAGTGCGTTTTCAGACCACGACGAAAAACAGACAGTGTTTCAGCTGAGCGCAGCAGAGTGGGGAGTTCGTTCCACCACTGGGGAGCTAGGGTGGAAAAGCTCCGCAGTCGGGACGAGCGGGAGCCTTTAACACGGAGGGAGGGAAGCGCAAGTCGCCCTGCAGCGGCAGAGCAAAGTGGTCGAGCAGGAGCATAGTGCTGGATTAAGTCCTGTAAGTAGGAGGGGCCTGACCTTTTGGCTGCAGTGTAGACCAGGGTCATAACTTTGAACCTGACCTGGCCACGACCGGCAGCCAGTGGAGTGACCTCAGCAGGGGGGTGACGTGCGAAAACTTCGGGAGGTTGAACACAAGCCGAGCAGCTGCATTCTGGACCAGTTGTAGGGGCAGAATGGCGCAGGCTGGTAGGCTTGCGAGAAGGGAGTTGCAGTAGGCATTTCAAAACAAAGAAAAACACGGCTTGATAAACCTAATAATAACTAGCTAGATGGGTTTATTACAAGCCGTGTTCTAACTTACAAACAGTGTTGGGCGGATTACTAAGAAAATGTAACGTTAGCTAAAAGAGAAAAAACTTTCTTTGTTGTTCGACCGGCAAGGACTATCTGTAGGCTAACTTAAAAACGGTGTTGGATGGATTACTTTAAAAATGTAAGACAACAAAATTCCTTTGTTGGAACGATGTAACCTTAGCTAGCTTGCTAGCTAACATTAGCCTCGAAACAAAGAATACATTACCTAGACGCTAGCTAGCTAACGTTAGCTATATCGTTTCACTAAAATATCTATCTAGCAATCTAACGCTAGTGAAATTTGAACACATTCATTGATTCAGTCACAAAATGGAATAAACTCTTCTAAAACAGGTATCTGGTTTGCATTAGATAAGAGATAACTAGCTAGTAGCCGTGATAAAGCTCAATGCTTATCTGTTCAGGAGAAAATTAGCCAACTCGGCATCCGTCTTGAAAGCTTTCTGGGCTCTCAGCTTTCTCCATCTTTCAAATGCCAGTCCAAGATTTACCCGTGTTTTAGCACGGCTCCGGTCGTGCAGCTGTTTCAAAAGAGGACGAGGCTTTTTAGGTTTGGTAGAATCTAGTACCATCGCAGTTGATCCAGTTTGTTTGCTGGCTTCCATACCTGCAGCGCGCTGTGTTTGTGTGCCAATTTGTTTCATATCAGGCAACCCGGTGAGTCGAAATCAGACTGTATAAAAATATGGACAAAGCCACTGTGACGTCACCCATTGCCTTTCCACGGCCTCGTTAAAACTGAATTGAAGCTCGGAAGTCTTTTTCGCCGATGTCGGTCAACGATCTGCTCGGCTCATAGAAATATATATTAAGCCACGCAGCAGAGAATGATGGGAAATCAAGGAGATCGAAAAGGACCCAAGGTGATTAAGCACCGCCTGACTAAAATTAAACTAAGCTAGAAGTTGAAGGTGAAGCCACGCCCGAATCCTACTTTCATTTATTAGTGTTGCAACTGCGAATGTAGCGTACTTCTGGGCAAATTGTAACATTAACGAGACTGGCGAACAGTTCAGTTATGAAGGTGAAATCATCCAAGCACTGAAGGATCACTGTTT
This sequence comes from Synaphobranchus kaupii, assembly GCA_029718625.1. Taxonomy (NCBI): domain Eukaryota; kingdom Metazoa; phylum Chordata; class Actinopteri; order Anguilliformes; family Synaphobranchidae; genus Synaphobranchus; species Synaphobranchus kaupii. The sequence continues at coordinate 85,391,840 of CM056381.1, forward strand.
TTATGTATTTCTAGTTAGATTGCTAATAATGTGATCACGTTTTAAGAAGCTTATTTAATGGAAGAGATAGGCCGGGCAGATTCTCCATTTTGTACTTTTCAGCAATCATGAAAAGTACAAAATGGGGAAAAAATAAATGCTTTAGCATTGAAACATATCAGCACATTGAGTGGAACAAACCAACCTAAAAAAATGAAACGTCATCAATAGACTATGACTATGGGTACAGATAAACAACCATATTCTCTATTGATTGAATGTCAACAATAACTCCTTATTTGGACATGTTACGAGACTCATGGTCGGGGTTGTTACGTCCATTGAACGTTCGTTTGTGCAGTGTTCCATTTTGATTATGATATTTTTATGATTCTGTTTTGTCACAAGACTGACTCTCCTTAATCAGAATTAATACACAAGCACACCTTATTGTCAGATAACAGTTTGACAACCAGAGGCTGTGGTAAGTTCAAATGAAATAGCCTATAACACAGGATAGGCCTACCCACGCACTGTACTAAGATGTTGCAGTGTTATTTAAATGAATAACTGGTGTGTATATTTGTTCATACGGAAAATGAATACTATGCAGTTAAGTTGGCTGTATCAGAGGAAGAAAAACCACCAATAAATTTCACCAATTTAGCTTTCTGAAATGTTAAACATTTGTCTTTTTCAAACTACCCCCTCCCCAGATTTTTCCGGTCATGTCTGAAGGAAAGCAAGTGAATTACACCTTGAGTTTCCACAAATAATTCTGTGAAGCGAGAGCATCACTGATCAATGATTTCAGGCAGAATAAATCGGTGAAGACTAAAAAGAGGCAGAAACAGAGTGGGACATTAGTTAATTTGTGAGTCATCCAGGAGGAGTGCTCCAGATGGGATGTTAGTTTTAACCCTTTAATTAAGGTGTAAGATCACAAATAATATGTGATTAGAATATAGAATGTTCTTAACTGAACATCCGAATGCTGATGTAACAATCACCACTGGTAATTGAATGCAATGAAGTTCTAGAACACGGACTTGAAAAAAACATTCCAAAAAACCTACTGTTCAAAGGGTTAATCAAATGCATTATCAACAGACGCATACCGTAGGCTATATTGCAGCTATATACCATCACATGAGTGTAAAATATGTTGCATGTGCTGTTTTTCTGTCAAGGTTGTCTTCGGAATAAATACCAATTATGTCAGGGCCATTTTCTCTTCCAGGAAAGCTGAAATGATGACAGCAGAAAAGTTCAAAGAAACCTTCAACATATGGAGCAACCTTTTAATGGAGGTGCCTTGTCTTCATCTGAAAGTTGAACCAAACTGTTAAAGTGCATGTTCTGTCATCATCTGTTAAAAAGTATGCTCTGTTTGATAAGCCTTAATTTCTAAAGTAAATCCCAATAGTTGCGTGGGTCAGAAAAGTAGCCCAATGTTTGGACAAGGCCTGTGGCAGATGAGACAAGACCAGCGTTTGCGGCATTTGTAGATGTTCCTCAGAATCACATGCTCAAATTTGGCTTCGTTGGGTTCAAACATGTCAACTGGGTTCAGACATACTGTATGTAGTTATTCTAACATAACTGTAGAGATCAAGTGTATTTAGCTTGAGGGGAATTTTATTTTGCCATTTTCAATAGACCGTACGCATTACGGCTGCATCAGGGTTTTAGTTATACGTTTGATAGCTGCACTACTGTACACCGATAGTCTCTGTATTTTCCATGTGCTCTTGTTGCCAGGGCCACAGATCGGGGAGACAACTGGGACCCTTTGTCCCAGGCCAAGTCCCATGGGGGGTACGGGGTGTAACTATTTATATTGGGGGAGGGCCCTCCGAAAATATTTTGTCCTGGGCCAGAGAAGTCATAGCTGTGGCCCTGTGTGGTGCCTCTGCAGGGCCTGGACGTGCTGTCAAGTGAGGACAGCCTTGAACTTGTCCACGTGGAGGACGTGTTTGAACATATTCACCTGTCGAAGGAAGAGCTGGAGGCCGGACTGTGTGGGTCCCTGCGCGAGAAGGACATCGTCATCTCTCACATGCAGGCGGAACTCAACCGGAGGTTCGAGGACCTGGAGGTGCGCGATTCGAAGAGCCCGTGTGTGATTTTTTTTTTTAAACGTGGGGCATGTTTTTTTGGTAGTCTCGATGAGTGCTCCCCGTTGTTGTAGAATCTGCAAGCCGGGCAGAAGAAGCAGCACCAGGCGCTGCACGACGTCAGGGTCGCCTTCGAAAAGGCCTTGCAGGAGCTGGAAGTCAACTCATCCCAAGTCCTCAAGCAGAACGTCACGGCCATTTCCCATCTTCAGGAAGCCCTGCAAAGGAAGTCAGGGGATGTAGAGGTACACAGTATAAGCCAGGTGTAACTAAATACCCAGGGGGCCACAGTGTCTGCGGGTTTTTGTGGTTCCTTTCATTTAAGGCCATGAGAACAAGGTGTGTGGATTCTTTAGCCAATCAATGACTTAGATGAACCACTGGTGCGGAGAGCACCCCAAAAACCAGCAGACACTGCGGCCCTCCAGGACTGGAGTTAAACCAACAGACACTGCGGCCCTCCAGGACTGGAGTTAAACCAGCAGACACTGCGGCCCTCCAGGACTGGAGTTAAACCAGCAGACACTGCGGCCCTCCAGGACTGGAGTTAAACCTGCAGACACTGCGGCCCTCCAGGACTGGAGTTTGCCACCTGTGATCTAAGCATTTGCAAAAACCGCTAGTCTGAACTGGATGTAAAGCTTGAGACATGAGTTCTGATGTGATAACGTTGTAACAATAGTGGAAGAATAATATTGTTTTGCTTGATGGTGTTGGTGCTCCTCTTGAAAGGAGATGGAGAAACTTCTTGCAGCAGCCAATAAGGAGATGGTCCTTATGGATCTTCAGTTCACTGAACACGAGGCTAAATTCAAGGACCAGGCGGCCAAGGGCCAGAGCCTCACCAGCACACTGGAGGAGAAGGATAGAGAGCTTCAGGTGAATGGCATTCTGGGAACATTACAGGAGAGCAGGAACATTACAAGGTCACAAATAGGTGCTTGTTGCCTGGGACGGTCTTTTTTAAGTGCTCCTCGGTCATTTTGACTGGATTCTGGATCAGGACAATGGTTAGTTAGCTAATAACTTTCTTTACACAGAACATGAGATGTGCTGGTGCATTTCCACAGTCAGGCAAGCCATGTTTAGCCAAAACATTGAGCAGGTTAATGCCTAAATCCCCATTCCAAAGACTCAAGACTTGCCTATGCTTGTCCACTGTTGGGTCCCGGAGGTGGCCACGTCACTCTAAACAACCTCCAATACAATGGCTCCTTGGTCATAACTTCATACTCTGGAATTATGACTGCTAACTTTGTATCTCGATAGCAAGCTACCTGAACCTTAGGCATTGGCACGGCTGTGAAAATGTGGCTGCTCTGCACGTCCATTTCACTTTGGTCCCTGTCGATGTAGAGCCTACAAGCTCTGGAGAAGGGCAGAGACCTGGAGCTGCTCAACGCTAATGCCGTCTTCGAGGAAGCAATGCAGGAGCTGGAGTCCCACACATCTCGAGTCCTCAAGGAGCGAGAGGAGGCCATTTCTCAGCTTCACGAAGCCATGAAGAATGATACACAGGACATGGAGGTACACACTCCCCAAACAGCTGATCAGAACTGATGGTAAAGCTGGTATAAAGTTTGAGGCCCATTCTGATGTGATACGCCGCAGTGTCGTAGGAGCGTTGTGAGATGGTTCAGCGGGATCTGGAAGGAGTGTTTTTTTTCCTTTATGATGTTGCCGTTCCCTTGACGATAGGAGCTGCAGAACCTCTTGGTGGAGGCCAGAGAGGAGACGGCCCATAAGGAGATGCTGCTGTCTGAGAGCGAGGTTAAACTGGGGGGGCAGGTGGCCGAGGTCCAGAATCTCACCACTACCCTGCAGGAAAAGGATCAGGAGCTCCAGGTGAATGAGAGACTTGGGGAATCACTGAAGTGCAAACTCTCAGAAAAAGGGGTATGAAAAAGTAGCCTAAAAAGGTACAACTCTTGTCACTGGGGTGGACCCCTATAGGTACATAATATTGTGCCCCTAGCCATGGGTCCAATAATTCATTTGTACCTTTTTTTGCTTGTAATAGGTACTTATAAGTACCCAAAGAACATTATTGTACCTTTCTGGGTACATTTGGAAAATTCATTTTGGTCACTTTTTTCGTTTTGGTTCCTTAAAGAACAAAAATGTACCTCCACTGTACCTTTATTTCTGAGAGTGCAGGTCAAAGATCACACCACCTTTGGTTGCTTTTTTGAAGTCCTCCTCAGCTATGTTAATGTAATTCTGGTGCACAGGGTAGTTGGCCCTGGATTTAGTGTCTGGGAGAGACACCGGTAGCCTCTGAGGAATGTGTTTCATGGTCATTTCCAACGAACGGCTCCCATCTGATGCCTGTTGATGTAGAAGCTGCAATCTGTGCACAAAAGACGAGACCTGGAGATACACAACGTCAGGGTCGCCTTTGAAAAAGCCGTGCAGGAGCTGGAGGCCAACACGTCCTGTGTCCTCAGGGAGAATGAAATGATCCTTTCTCAGCTCCAAGGGGCGCTCAACAGGAAGGCAGAGGACCTGGAGGTACGTGATCTGAACATCCCCAAAAACGGCTGGGGTGCGTCCCAATATTCTTCACTCCTCACCTCCTTTCCTCCACTCCCCCCACTACCACTCCTCTCCTACCCGGAAGTATGCAAAACTGTCTGAACGTTTCAAGTACAAGTAGTTGCATGTACAGTATACAATGTACCTGACATTGCGGTTTGCGTTGAGACATTAAATAATATGTAACTATTAATATGTAATTAATATGTAATCAGCAACATTAGGTTAGGACACAAAGATCGGTTTCCAGGGCACAGAGGAGTGGAGGTGGTAGTGGAGGAAAGGAGGTTGCATTTTTCGAGTATCGGGACGCACCCCTGATCTGGACAAGAAAAGAAAAGAAAAATGGCTCTCCTACACTTGGCCACCCGATAATTCCCCTACATCTGATTGGCTACACGATCCCATACATGCCCCACCCACTCTGACTCCCCCAGGTCATCGCTGTAAAAGAGAGTTGATTTATCATTTAAACTACCTGGTTAGACACAAGTTTACAATAATAAAGTAAATTATTGTATAACTAGAATGGCACTCAGAGAGATGCTACGCCCGCGCGTGTGCTAATCTCGACCCTGAACGTAATATGCATGGGGCTAAAACTTTGATCTTGCACTGTGAAGGCGGGCATTCGCCGATTTGGGGGGAAAAAATTAAGATTCAGGTCATTGCCCAACTGTCAACATTTCCACAAAGTTTCATCACAATCGGAGTAGAATTGTTCGAGTTATGGATGATAGGGCCACAAACACAGACACACACACACAGTCTGGAGCGAAAACAATACCCTCTGCTTGCGCTGTGCGCGCACGGGTGTAATAAATTGCAGTAACATCCTTAGAAGAACGTTCTGAGTGAAGTGGAAGGAAAGTTTTTTTCCCCCCTCTTGATGATGTTGGCGATTCTACCTGAACAGGATCTACCGAATCTCCTGGTAGGGACGGCCCGTAATGAGCTTCCGTTTCCTCAGCATGAGGTTCTAATGGAGGATCCGAGAGCCAAAGGCCAGTACCTCATCACAACTCTGCAGGAGAAGGATCCAAAGCTCCAGGTGAATATTTGGGGATGAGGGTCACGGAAAAGCAGGTGGCAGTGGGGCCACATTGTGATAGCCGCTACTCTTAATCTGTCAGTTCATATTGCCCGTGTATGTAACTGTAGAAGCAGAGACCTTTGGGAGCTTTTGAAGACGGGGCTTGACACAGTGCTGGATTCTCTCTGTACTGTGTGGGGAAAAATGACAAGTCTGGATGGCCTGTTTTTTGTCATGAAGCATCCTTATGCACGCATGTTCTGAAAACTTTCTGAAAAAAAAAACAACTGAGGGAAAAGGGGAGTTGAGTCTGTATAGATGCACAAAACTAAACTAAAACATGTATGCTTTTTCTTTTTTTTAAAGCACAAGGTGGAACTCCAGGGCCTGTGGAGGTATGAGGAGATGCTGGAGGCCAGCGATCATCTCTGCAAGGAGGCCACAGAGTCTAGGAAATACCCAGGTCTGAGACAGGGGACCAGGCCAACACTCTGGCCTCTGAGTCCGAATAATCGTTTTTATATTTACATAATTTATATTTGATTCAAAACTTTATTGCAATTTGTTTTATCGACTCTTGTACCCTACGCGGTTTACTTAAATTGGTTTTTATCTTTTTTGTATTTTAATCACTTTTCTGTAAAGCATATTGGACTTTTGTGGATGAAAATTTCTATTGAAAGGTATTATCATTATTTTATAATTATCGTTATTATATTCACTCACTTTTATTTACACTGATAGACAGCTTTATAATCGCAACTTTCTAGGAAGCAGTCCAGCCTCTTGCACGTGTTCAACACAGTCGTTCTCTCTTGAGTAGTCTATGAAAAGGGCCCGCATGCAGGGAGCTGCCGTCGCTAAAGCACGTATAGCTGCCCATGCCGAACGGCAACAACCTTACTGTCGCTCTGCATTTGTGTGACGCTAAGCACACTTCGCTCTCCTGCTCGCGCAGTGACGGACGCAGAGAAGGAGAGCTGGTGGGGAAATCGCGGCAGTGAAAGTGCGGGACTGAAGAGCTTTGACGAAGAGGGGGGAGACGGCCGAGGAGGGTCCGAGGAAGACTCCGGCCCTCCTGCACTCTGGTACGCAGCAGCTTCCTCCGAGGCAGCAGTGTGTGCAGGCAAATTCTGTCACAGTCAGTTCAGGAAAAAAATAAAAAATTCACTTCACTAATTGAAAATTAAAAAAAAAAAACCCTCACTGAACATTGTGGCCATTTTTCAATCAATTATTTACATTTCAGTTAATTTCCTGAACTGAATGAATTTAAATGTAGCTGACTCCAAACCTGTCATGTATGCTTGTACGTGGATTATATCGTGTTCACTGTCTCCCCAATTTCAGATCACGATTGGGACAACTGCGCCACCTGGTGGCAGATTTTAGAAGGGAAGGTAAATATATACAGTATGAAGACGGGGCTGCAGCAATACGTGTTCTGTCTGTACTCTGTAGCTATCAGTGAACTAAAACACTCAAATTAATCTCTCTAGCACAATAAAAGCAGTTTGCCTTTGTTATGTCTAAAATTAGAATTTATTGTAAATCACGTCCAACATCCCTTTGATGGATTTAGTCAGAGCACTTAATACTGACATTTGTGTGGGATTTGCCTTAGTTGAATATCCACCTGTCCCCCCTTATTCTACTGACAAAATACAACCTCATTTTACTCTGCAGACTGGCCTTTATTCTTCACCGATTGCTCCTTAACACATCTAGGTATTTACAGAATCATCGCAGGTTATGTACAGTACTTCCAAATGGTTACAAAGGTACTGACTCTGTGACCTTCAAGTTCAGTTAAAAGCCCAGGTCATGAACCATCAACTGGGATCAGTTAGTGAACACCACTGCCATTGATCAATATAATACACATCGGAATGAGTAAATTAATGAGCACTTCTCCTTTTCTGTCCACAGGAGACCGCCAAGGCAGGCAGGCACCAGAAAGAAGACCTCGCGAAGACACTGAGAGCAAAAATACATTTAAAAGTGAAGAACGGACACACTGTCAAATACAATGTCAATACAAGCCCATGATCACTTTCTGTTAATTGAAGAGTATTCATATTTTTGTGTGAGCTCAACATTAGAACTGTGGTTATGCTATAGTTACTTGATATTTTAACTACTTATACAGAACTGTTCCATATTTAATAATTATAGCACTCGTTTCCCTCCACAAAGAAACTAAATGCAGTGGACACTTGTGCAGGGATCCAGGAAAAACCCACACAATTCCATTTTGCCAATTTTTGAAAAACATTTGCTCTAAACTGTACAACCCAATGATAACAATAAAATGAGCGGAACAGCATGAGTGGATTGTACATTATTTAATTTTTTTTAATATCACAACCTCCGTATCACAATCTCATGTTTGATCCGATCCAGAACGGGCCTCCTCCCAGGGCTTGCAAATATTTGGCCGTCACTTGAATTACATCTAATGGGCTGAAGCGTTTTAGCGCTTCTATGTTGAAGGGAAGTTCTGACAAACAGCATTCTGTCACACCAATAGCTTAAAACAAAGACATTTGACCCATTTTGAAAAAAACGGTCTCTCCTGTTCTACTGTGCCTGCCTTGTCTTGACTACTGCGCCTTGCTTGCAAAACAGGTTTATATTTCTCAGCGTTATTTCCTAGTAACATAAAGGTTATAAAAACAGCAGCTTTGTTTTCCACATTACTGCACATGCAACCGTGAACAGGAGATAAAGAGTCAGAATCAACATGGTAACTCTATACTTTTATTTTTTTAAATCTCTTATTTCAAACCAGATATAACATGTACTGATGGACAACTGTTCAAAAATGCTGTAAAAAAAGACTTTTAAAGTGTAAAAGGGGAAGGCAAAAAGACTCCACACAGCAAGGGGGCGCTGTAGTAAAGGAAAGGAAGTCCTCTTGAGTATACAGGAAACAGTACATAGTCGTAAACATGGAATGTTATATTTATGAACTGTACAGAACCAGGTAGTGAGCCACACCGCAGTGTGCAGGTTCACGTGACGACTGTGGGCATGGAAACAGTTGCTACGCAACTCAGGTAAAAACATAAAAAAATATTCATACAGAAGGAAAAGCATTTATAGTAATTACAATGGTTTAATCTTTAACTTCCCTTTTCAAAGCCTGAAGTTGGTAAAAAAAAAAAAACCGAGTTAAGATTTTAAAACATAATTCTATTTCTTTATATTTTTCTCTTTCTGTATTTTTGCGCTGAATATTTTATTTTTATTGTTTTCATTTCCAAACTGTGTGCATGTAGGTCCAGCATGCCAAAGAGAAAGTGGAGAAAAAAAGTAATCCCCATATTTACCCATAAACCCTTGCCAGCCACCAACCGTCTGGTACATGCTCACAGAGGTCAGAGGTCACTGTAATCACAGTGATAAGCTTTCAGGAAAGCTCCCCTGCATTATCCTCCCTGATTTCCCACCATTTATGTTTGCTTGGGCTGGGTTCTGGTGCCTGTTTGGGTTTTCGGCGTATATCAATAAACAGGCCAGTCCAGAACCTCTGTAACAGAACCAGTTCTGAGTCAGCGAGTGAGAGTAACAGGACTGACTCAGTGAGTCAATCCAACAGGCCTGAATCCCTGTCACAAGACCGAGGTCAGTGAGTCAATGTAACAGCACAGACGAGTGTGACCGAGCTGCGTCAGTGCTATAGCATTGGATAAAAGCCACTGGAGTGAGTCAGTGTAACAGCACTGTGACAAAAACCACATTGAGCCACAACACCGACAGTGAGTCACTGTAACAGCATCCAATCAGAGCGAGTCTGTGTAACAGTACTGAGTCACAGACTTGGCAGTGTGTCAGGACAATAGCACAGCCTGGCCCTTGCATGCCAGCAGGCCAGAGAGCTGTGCCAGGCCTGCGGGACCAGGTTACACAGGTAACAGAAGCAGGTACGCTTCAGACAGGTGGTAGACATGGGAAGCCATTGTTACAGCCCCATCACCTTCCTCATGGCTGCTATCAACCTGCAAAACAGGAGGGCTGGAAACAGGAGGTTTCATTAAGCTCAGCTCTTGAACATTTTTGTAGCAACAGTTCAGTTGTGAGTTGTGTTAGGGCGTGTTCATTTGTTATTTGGTGTCTTGTATTTTGTTTGTGTGTATAGTGCCATGTTGTTGTGCTTGGGTGTGTCATGTTGTGGTTTGTTTGGGGGTGGGTTATATTGTACCGCAGGGTGTAACCGGCTGTAGTTTCCATCGTACTGTGCCGTGTGTAGGTTTACACGGTAACGCTAAAGGTATAACACACATAAGGATCACAGCCGGTCTATTGACTCAGCTACATCTCTATAATGCTCCAGCCTTTCATGCAAACCATTGTTCAACTCCAGGGTGACCAAACCCTGTAGGGCTGCAGGGTGTGCCCATTTCTAGGGCGACCCAACCATGCAGGGCTGCAGGATGTGCCCGTTTCCAGGGCGACCCAACAATGGAGAAGTGCAGGGTGTGCCCATTTGCCAGGGCTACCCAACCCTGGAGGGGTGCAGAGTGTGACCATTTCCAGGGCTACCCAACCCTGGAGGGGTGCAGTGTGACCATTTCCAGGGCTACCCAACCCTGGGGGGGTGCAGGGCGTGCCCGTTTCCAGGGCTACCCAACCCTGGAGGGCTGCAGGGAGTGCCCATTTTCAGTTTGACCCAGCGCTATAACTCCACTTGAAGCAGCTTATTTCAGGGTGAACTGACCTCCCCTGTCTCCCTGTATCTGAATTGTTGGTGATTTTACAGGAGCAGGCTTATGCAGCCCTGATTTATGCTCTCCGTATGAGTCCTATGCTCACCAAGTGAGCCTGACAGTGAGGCAGGAGCGTGCGCTCACTCTTACAGTGCCACCTCCTGGCCACAGGTAGGAACTGCGGCCACTGGCATGACGTCAGTGTTCCAAACACACCAGGATTAAAAACTCAGGCCACACAGCTTAGATAAACCTAAGGTGTTTGCGCCCGATCCACTTCTCTGGCCAAGACCACCTCCTTAACTTAACAAAGATCTCTTAGTGTTGTTTAGCCATTAGTGAGCCCAGCTCCATCAAACTTCCTCCTTTAGGGATTGGACAACCCAGGTCATGTGACACCACGGTCACGTGATTTACTATGGCAGAGCAACACCAACCCCACCCCTCGCCTGCCCAAAGCTCAGTCTTGTGACCATAGTAACAATAATAATAATAATAATAATAATAATAATAATAATAATAATAACAATAATATCGTACAAGAAGGAGCCAAGGACAAAGACACCCTATGAAGTGAGGAGAGAACACAGAAGGCTAAAAACTTGTTAATGAAAAAAAGGAAGAACCGTCTCTCCATCTCCTCTTCTCTCCCCATCCAAGATAACCCCCATCCCGTCCGTCCGTCTGTCTGTCTGTCCGTCCATCAGTCCTGAAGAAGTGATTGGTGACCTGAAGTCTCTGGCTCCAGAACGTCCTACCCTCAACGTCCCAAATCTCTTCCTCCTCTTCCTTGCTCCGTCTCCCTCTGGAGGGGTCCATCTCTGTGGATTTGGGGTGGGTATGTGGGTTTTTGAGGGGGTGGGGGGGGGGTGGAGAGGGGTATGCCTGTGGAAGTGGGAGGGAGAATTCCACGGTTTTGGGGAGGGTGGTCGAGCCACGTATCTGCTTGAGCATTCCATTCACACATCCGTCCATCCATACGTCGGTCTGTCTGTCTGTCCCTAAACGGTGACAGAAGGGGTGGCACCGGCCGAGGGGGAGGGGGTGTGTTTCGGGGGGGCCAGCTCCAGCAGCGCTCTTACTGTTCCAGCCACCAGGGGGAGCCCTTTCTCCTCCAGGATGTGGAGCGGCAGGCACAGCTGGGCCTGGGATGGGCAGGGATGGGGTGGGGTGGGGTGGGGTGGGGTGGGGTGGGATGGGGCAGGGCGGAGGGTAAAGAGGAGGAGGAGGAGGAGGAGGCGGGGAACAATTGAACAATGCACAACAAAAAAAGAAAAAGGTAGATCAATGGATGGACAAAACAAAAATAATAATGACACAAACGGAAATGCAAGCTTAAAACCAAAACCCAGCAGAAAACTGACAGAAACACAACACAAGTTAATCAGAACGAAAATGAGATCATGGCTGAGAGGGAAGGACATAATGACATAGCAAGGAAGGACAGATTGACAGACAGACAGACAGAAGGGGCCAGAGAGACAGGAGCTCTACTTTCTCAGTCCCAGCACAGCTCCCTGAACAGTCGCAAAGGATTCTGGGATGTGAATCCATACCACTGCTCCTTTCGGTTCCTCTCTTCTTTTAAAAATGTATTTATTTTAATGCAAGAGAAGATTTCTAGAAAGACCCCTGGACCAAGGCAAGATGGGGAGGAGCCTGTGCATGATTGGCAGGAGCTTGCATAAGTCTGGACAGGTTGTAGACACAAGCCTGGCTTCCAGAGATGCTCTCCCCTGTGTCAGTCTTGTCGTTGGGCACAGTCCAGGGTACACGAACTTACAACTAAACGGCGTATTTTCAAGATGCATAAAAACCGGAGATATTTCTCGAGTCTTTGGTAAAAAAGGGAACAATTGACTCCACAGTGGGTGGAGCCTGGGATAATTTACTCCTCCCACATCACAGAAAATGCTGCAGTGGGTGGAGCCTGGGAGACTTTACTCCTCCCACATCACAGATAAGGCTGCAGTGGGTGGAGCCTGGGGTGTGTCCCAATATTCAAAAAATGCATCCTCCTTTCCTCCACTACCACCTCCCCTCCTCCGTGCCCCGGAAACAGATCTTTGTGTTTTAATCTAATGTTGCTGATTACATCTTAAATACGTATTAACATATTACTTAATGTCTCGACGCAAACCGCAATGTCAGGTACATTGTATACTGTACATGCAAATACTTGCACTCGAAATGTTCAGGCAGTTTTGCATACTTCCGGGTAGGAGAGGAGTGATAGTGGGGGAGTGGAGGAAAGGAGGTAGTGTAGAATATTGGGACGCACCCCTAGTGATTTTACTGTTCCCACAGCAGATAATACTACAGTGGGTGGACCTTAGTGATTTTACTCCTCCCACACCACAGTGAATGGGGCTTGCGGATTGGGGAATCCACCTGTCCGTTGTGCTTTGTGCTTAAGGCAGACTGCACGCCTGACTGACCTCCCCAGGCGGGCAACGGCAGACCAGCAGTAATGATTCTCTCACACCGCAGGAAAGGCCAAATAAACGGCGACAATGCTGTTCTCTGATATTACTATAAGGCAAAGGTCCATCAGTCCGCATGCTGTTCAGCATAGATACAGGAGGTAACATCAGGGCATCTGTGCCAGCACAGTGCATCTCTGTGGTGCTGTAGTTCACAGAAGGGGCACAAGTAGAGAGTCCATTGTGGACTCGATGGAGACGAGTGCAAGGCTAAATATGGCCAGCAGAGGGCAGCAGAGACAATAAGGCGTCCATTGTTCCAGACGCCTCCTGAACCTGCTTCTCAGAGCAGAAATGTCTGCAGAGGAGAGGGGGGAAGGACGAATCACAGAGAGTAACACAGAAAGACAAGAAAGGACAGTGGGAGAGGGGGAGAGCCAATCACAGGGAGTAACACAGAAAGACAGAGGGGACAGTGGTAATAGGGGGTTAGAGTGAGATGAGGGAAGGATTTGGGTTAGGGAATGTTTCAGGAGTGAGAGAGACAGGGAGATTGTTAGTAGCAGGAAACCAGGCACCAAATCAAGGGCAGGGTGCCTAAGATACCAGTTCAAGAAGTGTGGAGTCTGGTGGGCCAATCTATACAGGCACAAATGTGTGTATACACACACACATGCACGCATACACACACACACACACACACACACCTGCGGGACCCCAAGCCTGCGACACGCCTCCAGGAAGTTTTCCACATTCCGCCGACACTTGGCCATCGTCAGTTTGGGCTGGACGGACAGACAGAGACAGACAGACAAACAAACTATGCATTGCTAAGCCTGGGATTATGCGATTTAAATATTACTTAGAAAATAGAACTTTTTAATTTGATAGCTGGAACCCCTTTAGTTGCCCATCTTTGTACCTTTTCCACCAGCTCGTAAGTCTTCCTTACAGTGTGGCGCCCATAATTGGACGCAGTACTCTTAATGTTGTCCATCAAAGGCATTGTATAACATTAATATATCCTCTTCCGAGGGTCATCGAGAGATGCTTACGGGTTTAGATTTCACACGTTTAAAGTAAAGTAAAAGCTATGCTCGTATACTCACCACGGCGGGTGAAGGCACGTGGATGCTGGGCACGGACCTCGGCCGCACGTGATTGGCCAGGTGGCAGAGGACAACCCCGTCCGTCAATGCCGCCCCCAGGTCGCTAGGTAACGACACCTTCAGCCTGGACTCGATGTTCTGTTGGCGAAGCGCAGGTTAAGTTATACTTTGTTGACCCCATGGGGTAAATTTGTCCTCTGCATTTGACCCATCCTAACTATTTAGGAGCAGTGGGCAGACACAGTGCAGCGCCCGGGGACCAACTCCAGTTCCTTGGTCATGGCAGCAGTATACCTACCCTGAAATACACGTCTTTGGCGTGGGAGGAAACCAGATTACCCAGAGGAAATGGGAGAACCTGCTAAAAGGACTCCTCTTTCTTGCGAGGCGACAGCGCTAACCACCGTACCACTGTGCCGCCGCCTCAGCCGTTTCTCAGGGGACGTGTCCCTGTCCTGCATTATTACGCTCATCTGCTAACGGCTAACGGACAGGGCCAGCGGACGCAGTGCATTCTCTCACCTTACGTAACTGCTCCACCAGTTCCGCCTCCTCTCCCACAAACCCCTGGGGCTCAGGGGGTGTGGTCTCCTCAGCCTCTAACTTAGGGAGCCCCAAATCTGCTGGGATGGAGAGAGACATTGAGAGAGGAAGAGAAAGAGAGGGAGAGAGAGAGAGAGATATATAGTGTGTGCCCCAACAGCATTATAAACAGGCCTTTGCCCTCCCACAGAAAGGGCTTTCATTATCCAGAGCCTTCACTAATCATGGCTAATTACTGATTACATTCACTAATTACGCCTGCTTGATATGCACTTCATCCCTGCCAGAAATCATCAGGCTCTGTGTGTTACGTGCACAGGGTGCCAGAGCACCTCGCCCCAACCCACCTCTCCTGGCATCCTCTCTCTGTCCCAAACGAAGCAGGAAGCTGTTGGGATGGGGGGCGGGGCCTCGATGGGAAGGCGGGGCCACAGCGCCAGGACAGGAAGGCAATTGGTGGGCTGCAGGGTAAATTGGAAGCACAAACAGGGAGGGGGTATTAGGCGCACTACAAGGGCCACAGGAGGGGGCACTTGGGGGCGTGAACAGGGCAGAAGCAGAAAAACTACTTATGTGTTCAAGGCCGAGCAGACACGACCTTTAATCCAATCCCAGTCTGCCACTGCTCCCTCCAATAACCATTTATACAAAGTGAATTATGCGCCCTTTCACACGCTTGCGCCAAAATAATATTTAATGACATTTATTAAAGTTGCCAGTAAAATAAAAAATAGTGTATATGACATTTCATATAAACCTCCAGGCTGTACAAACGTATATTTATTACCCAATTATTTTTCAAGAAATTACGTCTATTATTTTTCGTTTGGAAATATGGCGTATGCAGGAGGAGAAAAGGAAATAGATACTGGCACAATATAAAAACTGATGTTTATGTTTATTTACGATTTATGATATTTATGATTGTGAATAAACACCAGAAATGAATATGACTATGTTCATATGTACAGCCCTTGTTTTTAGCTGTTTTTAGACCCGCCAGAACCCTCATGAACGTTTCATGATGTCCTCTCCCCCATGTGGTGAAAATATGAAGTCTTTTTTTTTTTTTTTTTTGAAAATGATGTGGGTTCTCACCTGAGGGGTGTCCGGAGGAGGTGGGAGAGAGGGGGGAACGGTCCTCGCTCTGCTGCACGGTGCGGGAGGGGGAGGGAGGAGGTGGGTGGGGGGGGGGAGGTGAAATGGAGGAAACGGAGATTATGTTCAGATCTGAGAACACTGAGGATTGCATGAGGAACACAAAGCACTGCAAGCACTCCGATTACAGGAACTGAAAGGAACACTTTAAATTTAACAGCAGTGCAGACGCCCACACACACACACACACACACACACACACACACACACACACACACACACACACACAGACACAGACACAGACACACACAGACACACACACACACACACACACACACACACACACACACACACACACACACACACACACACACAGACAGACAGACAGACAGACAGACAGACAGACAGACAGACAGACAGACAGACAGACAGACAGACAAAACAGGGCCACAATGGCCAGGACATTTCAACTGACAGAGTCAGAGAGAAGAGACCCAGTGTGATAAGGTAGAGTCACAGAGATCTGATGGAATGGTCAGACACATCTGATGGGAGAGTCACAGAGATCTGAAGGGAGAGTCACAGAGATCGGAAGGGAGAGTCAGAGAACAGCATTCTGCAAAGTGCCATTCAGGGTGTCTGTGCTCAGCGCACAGGGTGAAGTACCTGCATCAAACAGAGGGGGCAGCACCTGGGCCAGAAGGAGAGGGACAGCCAGCAGCGGCCGTCTCCCCAGAGGAAGACTGAGGGAGCGCCAGAGAGAGGGATAGAAACATGCCGGATAAGAGCAGGAGAAGTGGGGGTAGATTAAACACAGCCGAGGAAGGAGGGGGGGTGAGTACAGGGAGAGGGAAAAAAAAAAAAAAAAGAGAGAGGAAGAGAGAGAAAGAGACGCTTGTTAGTTTCTGTAGCTTAACACTGTTGCTTACAATTAGCAGTGAGCATGCAATGAGGCAGAGACACCAGGGGGGCGAGAGCTGGACTGACCAGGACAGACAGGAGTTTAGCACTCACTCACTCACTCTCTCACTCTCTCACTCTCTCTCACTCTCTCTCACTCTCTCTCACTCTCTCTCACTCTCACTCACTCTCACTCTCACTCACTCACTCCACTCACTCACTCACTCACTCCACTCACTCCACTCACTCACTCACTCACTCACTCACTCACTCCACTCACTCACTCACTCACTCACTCACTCACTCCACTCACTCCACTCACTCCACTCACTCACTCACTCACTCACTCACTCACTCACTCACTCACTCACTCACTCACTCCACTCACTCCACTCACTCCACTCACTCCACTCACTCCACTCACTCACTCACTCACTCACTCACTCTCTCGAGTACAGACAGGCAAACAGTGATGGACAAGCAGACCCCCTGAGTTTGTGGCTAATGATACGTCAGTTAGAAAAGAGAGAGGGGTCACTCTACACAGTGAGGGTCTTACCATGAAGAGGGCGGAGTCATCCGTGTGAGTGGAGCGTCTGGAGGGGTAAGAGCTCTGTGAGGGCGGTGCAGAGACAGTCAACACATTAGAGGTGGACCGTACTGAAGGGAGGGGCAGAGGCGGGTTGGCGGACAGTGTTTGAGGGTATATAGCGGTATATAGCTCTTAGTAATGAGAGAAACCTACACACAGACAGACACACCACAGTACTCACAATCACAAATTACACAGCTACTGTTACACATACCCCATCCATCCTCCACAGCTACACCCACACACAGCGAGTACAGAGAGAGAGAGAGACAGAGACAGAGACAGAGACAGAGACAGAGACAGAGAGAGAGAGAGAGAGAGAGAGAGAGAGAGAGAGAGAGAGAGAGAGAGAGAGAGAGAGAGAGTGAGTGAGTGAGTGAGTGAGTGAGTGAGTGAGTGAGTGAGAGAGAGAGAGAGAGAGAGAGAGAGAGAGAGAGAGAGAGAGAGAGAGAGGAGAGGAGAGAGAGAGAGAGAGAGAGAGAGAGAGAGAGAGTGAGAGAGAGAGTGAGTGAGTGAGTGAGTGAGTGAGTGAGTGAGTGAGTGAGTGAGTGAGTGAGTGAGTGAGTGAGTGAGTGA